>JACEGR010000392.1:0-277872 GCA_014170235.1 Listronotus bonariensis
AGGACCCATGACAATGCAATAATCTGCAAACAGTATCCCGTTATCCTGCTTTGGATCGCCAGGAAAAAAAATTCCATTATATTATTATAACCACTGCTTGATTCCACCAAGTGTCATCTGTCACCTGTACGTCCCAGTGGTACCAACCACCGGCCATTTCAAGAGTTCGATCTGAATCGATTTTACTCAAATTTTATATTAGGTTATTTTCAGAAAGTCCATCTGAAAAACTTTGCTACTCTTTGACAAAATGGCGAAAAAAATTTTTAGTGGGTTGCCATCTGTTGGCAACATTCCAAATTTTTATACATACATAAATGCATATCGAACTAAAAAATGAAAAATAAATAATAGTTTAAAAACTAAAAAAACACGCTTTTATATGCAACAATGCAACCGAACTAAAAATTAGAAAATAATTTTTCATTAAAAAAAATATTGTCACTTCATAGTAAAAAGCGTGGGGTGCTTAATATGTTATAATTATTATATTTGCCAATATCTATGATGGAAAAGTTATGAAAAAATAGTAAAATGCACCCCACGCTTTTTACTATGAAGTGACAATATTTTTTTAATGAAAAATTATTTTCTAATTTTTAGTTCGGTTGCATATAAAAGCGTGTTTTTTAGTTTTTTAAACTATTATTTATTTCATTGTACTAGTCTAAAATGTTGCAACTTCTTTTCATACAACATTTAACGGCGTTTTTCCAAAAACTGTTAGTTGTATCAAAAATGTATGTGCAAAGATCTGATGTAGAGTATAGCTATAAGAATAATTGATTATTTTACGCAACAACATGCATGACTGTAGCTCGAAGGGGTGCATTTTGGGACACATGTTGGTAGAAAAAAGTCCTATTTTGACCGCAAAAATATAAGCATAAAATATTTGTACTGAATTTTGAAACACTCTGTAAAAATTCATTAAACTTAACCGCAGAGTAGTGGAAAAACACCGGCTTTTAAATATTTACTTAATACTGCTTAAAAAATACATATTAGGTATAGCCAACACGAAATTCACGCTAGAAAAGTTCCATTGATATAATCACTACATAAATAATAAATAATAAACTCTTATTCGTAATTATTACAAAAATATCAATTAAAAACGATTACAATGCAAATGGAATCGCAAGAACCAGCAAGAATCCACGATCATAATTACGGGCGGGAATTACATAATTTTCGATGGGTTGATGGGTCGACCGAAACAATCGTACACCAGAATACAATGGTCTTCGCGATGCAGCTCTGGGAAAAATATGTTTATTTTGTTATGAAATTAATTGTTAATAGTTATGCACTTTATTGTAATTTTGGCCTCTCTTGGAAGGTAACGTTTAGTTATGGTTTAGCGGGTGTTCTTGGGCACGAAATTTCAACGCGCCCATTTTACCATGGTCTTGCGCAATTGGAATTTTATACAAAAATGTACAGTGTGTTTCTTAAATACATGCTAATATTTAAAGGGGTGATTCCAGGACTCATTTGAAGAAAAAAACTTCCTATGGATATATGTCCAGAATGTCTTAAGTTTAGAGATACAGAGTGTTCAAAAAAATTATATATACTGGATGATGTATCGCCGGGCGGGACATAGAAAATCCCATGTAATTTTTAATGGGGTCAATTATTGGCTCCCTAATTATTTTAGAGAAAAATTCTATTGAAGAGCATGCAAATCTACGTCCATGGTAAAAACTTTAGATTTTTCGGTTAACCCGTTTGCTAGTTAGATGCTAATATATTTTTAAAAATTGTTACATTATTATCGCCTCATATTTATAAACAACAATAAAAATACCAGTTAGCGTGAGATAACGTTGTCATTTTGAAATTTAGTGCTTTATTATTATCAAAAAATCGTAGAGCGAAAAGATTAACCATGAGTTATACTACTGAATATTTACACAAAATTTTTAATGGAAATGTTATATGTATATGTATTGAAAATTTTTGGTTCTGTACCTTTTAAATAAAACTCATTATTATCGCCTTCTTTGTTATGACCTTTCTGAAAGTGCGCCCAGCTGTAACATTGACCTTTAAAGTTGTCATTGGTATGTCAAAAAATGCAGACCTTGCTCATGTTTATCGTTCCAAATTTCATCAGAATTTACCAATTGGTTTAGATTTTAGAAGGGGTGGACTTTAGGTCCTCACTGTATACAAATATTATTATTATTATAAGCATATCTGTCGTAGTTCAACCTCCAACACAAAAGGGATTGTTTGTAATGCAATGTAACAATGCAAAATTACAATGTAAGAGCGTTTACTTCACGACTACGACCTTTAGAATATTCAAAG
Source organism: Listronotus bonariensis (assembly GCA_014170235.1). Lineage (NCBI taxonomy): Eukaryota > Metazoa > Arthropoda > Insecta > Coleoptera > Curculionidae > Listronotus > Listronotus bonariensis. The sequence continues at coordinate 2,320 of JACEGR010000392.1, forward strand.
CACATGCAAAGAATATACCCAACCCAACCCATGTCGTTAGCTTAGTAAATTTTCTTGTTAAACATTCATTGTTCATTTTTGCTAACAATCAGTGAATAATAAACAATGTTACAAAGATTTTTAAGGTATTTTTAATCCGATTCTCGTCTGTTAGTAGGTATTGTTTTTCTTTATAAAAAGTTTGAACCTTTATAATAAGATTTTTTTAGAATGTTGTTAAAAATTCATAATAATGAAACAAGCATATATAACATGTAATCGGTCGTAAAGCCGTAAATAATAAATAACAATAAATGTGCAAGAACTACCTACATAGTTGCTTTCGCAATATTTATAATAACCTTACATTTATGTTTTTATATGGTAAAACTACTAACATAAATAATGTAGTTTACTATAAAAGGCCGCTTATTAGAGACATTTTGCACCTCTTAAAAATAACAGACGTTTTTTGGCCTCCTTATGGTTATCGTTATTAACCTTATTTTTGCCTGTGGTTCACCGATTTTAAAGTTAACGAAAAATCAGTATTTACTTTTATTCTTCATAAGATATAAATTGATATTTAAATATATGCAAACACTTCTGTTAATTTCGTTTTTAAAGTAGATGCAAACAATACAGTATAAGCAAAACACAAAAAGTAAGGTTAGGTTTGGTAGTGGAATAAAAAGCAAGTGTGCCAAATTGTAACATCTAAATTAATTACTGATTTAGAATATGCGTAAAAGTGCAAGTCGGTTTTAATGTCTTAACACTATTTGATTTTTATTACTGCTATAAATTTTTCGCTAATTAGAGCCTTTGTATAAATGATATTTTAATTAATACGGCAATTAAATTTTAACCTTTTAAATAATTGATATTAAAATTTCTACAATCCGGCAACCACGCAGTTTAACAATAACGATAACGATAACGATAAGCTCTTCGGTATTCATCCGTAATTAAAGGAGTCCGGTATGGTTAATAACGATAACGAATTATGTTTGCGTTACTGCGCAGTCTCAGAATAACGTTAACCACAACGGAATTGCAAAATAAGGGGTGCAAAATGTCTCTATTGTGTAGTTATTTGGTGCCTAACCTAATTATTAAAACATTGATGTTATCAGACTACCTATGTATAAAGCGCGATTCTCTTTAGGTGCCCCTATAAAAAATAGTCCATGGAAGTGAGGTCTGGAGATCTGGATGCCCATGCTATAGGGCCCTTCTACAAATTCATCTATCTGAAAATAATGTGTATAGAAAATGGTAAGGCCTTAAGTGAAGAGGTATAAAAAGTTGCACCCCCTGTTGCTTTATTTGGATTTAGTAAAAAGAGTTATACTTTAATTCTGCGTTTAAATATCTGCTAGAATTTATTAGTGAACAAGAGGAAAAAGTATTCTACAAATAATAAGAATAAAGATTTGTTGTAGGTTACTCTTAAGAAATAATTAATAGTTTAAAAAAACTAAAAAACACGCTTTTATATGCAACCGAACTAAAAATTAGAAAATAATTTTTCATTAAAAAATATTGTCATTTCATAGTAAAAAGCGTGGGGTGCATTTTACTATTTTTTCATAACTTTTCCATCATAGATATTTGCAAATATAATAATTATAACATTTAATATATTTATCACCCCACGCTTTTTACTATGAAATGACAATATTTTTTTAATGAAAAATTATTTTCTAATTTTTAGTTCGGTTGCATATAAAAGCGTGTTTTTTAGTTTTTTAAACTATTAATTATTTTTCATTTTTAGTTTCTGCTACTCTTGACAAAATGGCGAAAAATTTTTTAATGAACAACAGTGGCAAATTTTAAAATTTTTCCAACAGATTGCAACTCACTAAAAATTTCTTCTTTATTAAGTAGCAAAGTTTGAAATTTTGCCAACAGATGGCAATCCAGGCAAGGTTTGGACCGTTGCCAATATATTGCAACCCACTAAAAAATTTCTTCTTCATTTAATAGCAAAGTTTGAAATGTTGCCAACAGATGGCAACCTAGGTGTTGTTTTTATAATATAATAGAATTTTTTTCCTGGCGATCCAAAAAAGATAACGGGATACTGTTTGCAGATTATTGCATTGTCATGTTTCCTTAATACGTGTGCAAAGTTTCAAAGAAATCGAATAGCTGGAAGTTGGTTAAAATTAGGCTCAAAGATTCCGTTACATAGCCAGATAGTTACAACCCAAGTTAATAAAAAAGCGTGTTAACAGCATTTATTAACTGTTATTGTTCATAAAAATTGAACACCAATGGTGCAACTAACCCTATATTTTTATTGTTCATAAAAATTGAACACCAATGGTGCAACTAACCAAATTGTGTAAAAACTAAAAAATTTCTTCTTCATTTAATAGCAAAGTTTGAAATGTTGCCAACAGATGGCATCCTAGGTGTTGTTTTTATAATATAATGGAATTTTTTTCCTGGCGATTCAAAAAAGATAACGGGATACTGTTTTTAAATTATTGCATCTTCATCGGTCCTTGACACGTGTGCAAAGTTTCAAAGAAATCGAATAGCTGGAAGTTGGTTAAAATTAGGCTCAAAGATTCCGTTACATAGATAGATAGATAGTTACAACCCAAGTTAATAAAAGCGTGTTAAAAAAGAAACCGTACCGTCTACGTCAAATAGTTTTTCAGGAAAGACAAAGACACAGAGCCAAATTAACTTAGACTTACACCTCGGAATCTCACGGAATAAGCTGAATATCTGTACATACCTTTATTTTGGTACAGAAAATACTCTCCTAAAAATCCCCTATGATATAGTGTAAGAAACTCGAAATATGACAGGACAAATAATGTAAAAAAAAATCAGTTTTTAGTGAATATCTTGTTTCCTTTACTTTTAATTGCATTTATATTTATTATAAAAGTTGTAGAACACACAATTCTTTACAAATTTGATTCTAAGCATTTTTTGTCATACCAACGGATCCGATAATAGAGGCCGCAGAGTGTAAAAGTACTTTGGTGCGTGTACATACCTTAGCACGCAATCAATCGGGATATTTAGCAAAAACTTAAGCAAAAAGATGACATATTAGACTAAAAATCATGACTGATTGCGTGCTAAGGTATGTACATACAGTAAAGTGCTTTACACTGTGCGCCCTCTATTGTCGGATCCGTTAGTCTGACAAAAAATGCAGAAAATCAAATTTGTAAAGAATTTTGTGTTCTACAACTTTTATAATAAATATAAATGCAATTAAAAGTAAAAGAAACGAGATATTCGCAAAAACAGATTTTTGACATTTGACCTGTCATATTTCGAGTTCCTACACGATATCATAGGGAATTTTTAGGAGAGTTTTTTTGTACCAAAATAAAGGTATTTATATTCAGCTGATTCCGTGAGATTTCAAGATTGACCCTTTAATTTGACTAAGATGACTGGGGTAATAGGGATTTTTAAATAGGGACACAAAAAGCTTTTCAAATCACTTAACTTATGAATCTATGTTTTATAAATTTACAAACACACACAGCTTTTTATTCCACACGTGGAAATTTATAAGATTTAGTCCAAACGAGTAATTTAACGCATTAATTATCAATTAGTGGAAATAAATTTTGATTTTAAATTAGCGTTAAATAAGCAACTAGTATAATAATAATAATAATTACATTTTTTGTGGTTCTGTTACAAGCACAAAGAATTTCACGGATAATTGTATATACTTGTACTATTTTTAGTGGCAAAAATGACCATAACGAGTTGAGAAATACACAGAATTAATTAAATAATTTATGGTGGAATTATAAGTGTTTATAGGTTAAAATATACCGAGTGAAATGTTTAAATTTTTTAAAAAGGTGTCGGATCAATTTAAAAAAGTTAAACTTTTGGGATATAAAATTGGTAATAGTTCGATATAGCGGTTTTCGCTATTATAAGAGATTTTTGAAAAATTATTTTTCAGGGCGTTTCTATAGGTCGATTATGACACAAATCTGTGTGCGCGTTTTCCAAAATCCATTTCTATAATTTATTATTAATAAAAACATATTTACGGGACGGTGGAGTGAACAGGGGTGCTGGGTGGGGACGAAACAGTAGAAATCCTACATTAAACGCCCAAAAACAGTATTTCACAGTACACACCGCACTTTCTGTTTACAAAAATGTCCAAAAAATTGTTTAAAAAATTAAAAATAAATAATAGTTCAACAATTCCGCCATGACTGTCACTGCATAAAAAGAAGAGTTTGCAATAGAACTGTAAATGTCTTGCGATGTTGCCAAATAAAGTGAGAAAGTGTCAATAGCTTAAAAAAAGGAAGATACAGGACAAAATTCATATGAAAAATTAAGTTATTCCTTCTTCCTATTATAATTTGTAGAGAAAAAAGGAAAATACCTAAACATAAAGAAGGAGGCATTTCTACAAAAAATACCATTGTTTCTCATGGAAATGGTGGATAATCCCCGAAATAGGCTTGGTGTTAATTCTTCATAAGAAGTTTGGCAACGCTGCTTCTATCAAGACTGTCATTTTCATAATGACGAACTTCATGTTATCAGCTGACCAAAATGAATGCGCCTATTTTCCTTCTTTAATTAATGGCGGACGAGATATCTCATATGTGTGGGATAGTTTTTCGAAAAATTTTATACTTTTCAAAATTAATTTATATTTTTCATGTGCCCCGAGTGCAGTGTATTAATGTTTTCTTGTGTTTGACGTTGGATTTATACTGTTTTGTCCCCACCCAGCACCTCTGTTCACTCCACCGTCCCGTAAATATGTTTTTATTAATAATAAATTATAGAAATGGATTTTGGAAAACGCGCACACAGATTTGTGTCATAATCGACCTATAGAAACGCCCTGAAAAAGAATTTTTCAAAAATCTCTTTTAATAGCGAAAACCGCTATATCGAACTATTACCATAAAATTAATGCATAAATATTATATTTTAAAGTGAAATCGACAGATAAAATTTTAAAAATGGCGGGTGGATGCCATTTTGAGAAAAAATTAAATGGAAAGGGGGTCTTTTGACACATCATTTGAAAGCTCTTGATGAGTACTTTATAATGCCAGAATATAAAGTCAATACCTGGGTAGACCGTGGGTACACCTGAGAGTCTGTGGGCAGCGTTAAAGCAATATTTTACCACCAAACGGCCACGATTTGCTTCACGAAAACAAAAAAAAAAAAGATTATAAACTTTTTGGGAACCAAATTGCTATAAAAAATGTAATTTATATAAATGTACGTAACAGAACCATTATCGTTTTTATAAAAATGTTATATTATTATTGTAACTATAGGTTCCGCTGATGGAATGTTATTTTTCCATTTTAATCGTTACGTAAGTGAAATAACAAAAACCAGGAAATACCGAACGTATAAAAACCGTATTATTTTAAATCTATCAGTATTATTAGTTTTAGACCATGATCATGATTTTATAAATAATGATATGCCACGATTGTCATGTCTTTATTGTATTTTTTTACATTAATATTATTATCATTCAACAATTTATCGATGTATGTAATTTTTCTTTCTCGAGTGAATAAAGAAAATCTTTATAATTAGTTTTAACCAGAAATAATGTTAATATTTATTATTTATACTAATAAATAGTAATTTACTTCAAATATCTTATACTGTATAAGCAATAGGTAAAAGTATATCGGCCAGTAAAGCATCAACAAGGGATCCAAAATGTTTACATGCCGGTATTCATGTTAGACTGTCTTTCTCACATTGCCTATTTGTTATGTTATTTAGCTGATCCGGTATATTTAGCAATAAATAATAGTATTTCTTAATAAATTATCTTTTTACCCTTCCTGAAGAGTAAAACTTCAAAAACTAGTGTTTGCAAAAAGTTACTACTACCCAAAGTCGGTCTATATAAGGTCACGACATTCGGCCATATTGCTTTGACGTGTTATGACGTCACATCTCCCATTTTTCGGCCATGTTGTTCAGTGCCGGAGATATACAGTTTATTGTATTAGTAGAACAACCGTTTACACAACAGTTTTTAATTATTATTAAGTTGTAAATTATTTTACTTTAAATAAGAAACATTTGGAGTTACATCTTTCAACAAATATCACTTCCAAAACAATGCAAAATGAAATGCGCAAATTCTAGACGCCACTGGATTGATCATCAGCTTTGATTTTAGCCAGTCTTTCCTACTTTTCTCCGTGGAGTGCCCTTTCTTGCGTCCCCGACCTCGAACCGCCTAAAAATTGAGGATATGTTACAACCTTATAAATATAAACTAACCTTGATACTACCTTTGAAAATATTAGTACATAAGGGGATAACCTTTTTTTAATTTTTGATGTTTACAAATTTTAGACATTTTAGAGAGGAAAAAAGGTATTTTGAAAAGGGGACCTTTTTTTTGCTTGTCAAAAATTTTTGATACTAAATTTCTTGACAGCCCATAAAAACCTATATATGAGGGGCTCAAAAGCAAAACGCGTAAAGTCCACTTTTGGCGAAAAATGACTTAGTCAATTCAATAACTTCTTCAAACCCCATTCTATCGGTATGGTACTTCGGTATGCGGCAAAACAAATAAAATCCACTACATTTCAGCTCTTGAAATCATGGTTTGGAAGCAGAACAGATAAAGTCCTGCACGCTTAAAAACCAAAAGAGGTAAAGTCCTCTGCAGCGAATCAAAAGCTTGCTTTAGATACACGTGAGAATTATTTTGCCGGTGGCGTGACATCTGACATCCGCTGTTCGCAAATGATTCCACGTGCTGCCAAGTTTAGTGGCTATCTAGTTGTCGAATGAAATAGTGGTTGTGATTTTAAGTTGAATCAGAAATGGAACAATCGCCTTCAATAGTGACTCCATCGAAAGCCAGGAAGAGGAAGGTTAATCCTAGTACGACTAAAAGAGCAGTGGCAAAAACATTAAGGTATGCTAAAATAAGGAGTTTTTATTTTTTATCTTAATATTGTCTCAGTTTCTATAGACCGGTTTATGACAAAATCCTAGTACGAATTTTAAGTGGGAATATATTGAAAATATTACCGTTATGTTGAGTTTCCATTAGTTAAAAGTACGAATGGTTATATTTTAACGATTGTAACTAGTTTTTTTTAATTGTCAGATATTCTGCACCACATGGACCTATCTTGATGCCAGATTGCAATCACAGTAAGAAGAAAATCTACAAGTGTAACGAATTAACCTATGAAAATGTCATGAAATGTCGAGACGCTTTTTATGCAACTAAGAAAAAAGCGATCAAGATAGCTTCATAATGAAACACACTGTGTTAATTCCGCGCAGTGCTCGTCGGAAAAGGACAGCTGGAAACCGAGAGGAAAAACAATTCACTGGTAGATTCTTCATAAGAAATTTCCAAGAGGGGAAGGATGTTCAAGTTTGTGAACGTGCTTTTCGTCGAATCCTAGGGGTCGGTAATTCTAGAGTTCAGAACATTCTTCGCACCTACGCAACATCTGGTAACGTCGTACAAGAACGAAGAGGTGGCGACCACATTTCTAGTAAATTCAATGAGAAAAAAGTAGCTGTAATGAGTTATATCAGTTCTCTAAAATGCTTAGAATCTCATTATTGTCGCAGTGATACCCGTCGAAGTTACCTTTCTTCCGATTTGAGCATAGAACAACTAGCACGTATGTACAATACTCAGGCCGAGGAGTCTTTGAAAGTGAAAAATTCTTACTTTCGTTACATTTTCAACCATCATTACAATTTAGGCTTTGGCTCACCTCGAGTCGATGTATGCTCAACATGCCTTGAACTTGCAGAGAAAATAAAACAAGAAACATGCCAAAGAAAATTGTCGTCATTACAAGCTACTCAGGCAATTCATAAAAAAAGGGCTAAAGCTTTTTTCTCATTATTAAAAACAAAAGAACAGGGCTTAATTACGCTTTCGTTCGATTGCCAAAAAAACTTAGCCAATCCGAAAATTCCAGACCAAGAAACTTACTATCGACGCCAACTTTACCTCTTCAATTTTTCTGTTGTTGTCGGTAGTTCTCAGAGCAAAATGACTCACGACAACTGCTTCAGCTATGTATGGACGGAAGGAACCTACCCAAAAGGTTCGAATGAGATAGCTTCATGTGTTTTTCATTGTTTGCAAAACCTGGATTTATCAGGGATCAAAAAGGTAATGCTCTTTGCGGACGGATGTGGCGGGCAAAACAAGAATAAAACCATGATAGCTATGCTGCACCGGTGGCTGCTACAAGCTTCTAAGAACATTGAAGAAGTGGAGTTGATTTTTCCGGTGCGGGGCCACTCTTTTATACCACCTGACCGTTTATTTGGCCTTTGTGAAAAAGAATTCAAGAAACAAGAAGTTATCGAAAATCCTGAGGGCTACATCAACATTATTAAAAGATATGCAACTGTTAGAAGGCCAGGAGTTGATGTAGAAATTTTTGATTGGAAGAAAGAAGCATCAGACCACTTTAAACCCCTTCAACAATGGCACTTTAAGTTCAAACCGTCTAAAAGATATTATTTCAAGCGTTCAACAAATTCGCGCCAGATGATCCTCGTTCAAGGAGAAGAGTTTTATTATCACAGCTGTGGAAACTTCAGGTCTCTTATGAAAGGTAAAAAACTGCTTCGGCCATTAAGCCTTCAGTTATTGCTAAGGACGATACACCAGTAAACCAAAAAAAGTGTCCGACGTCAAAAGACTTCTTGAATTGCATTTTGGTGCAGAGTGGCAGTCCAACAGATCGTTAAAATTTTATGTAGACTTTTTTGCTTCTTGTGAAGGGCGTCGTACCGCTGATCCAGAACAAGAAATGGAGGAAGATATATGCGGCCCGACAGAAGAAGCCCCAGAGTTATGTGTCTAAAATATGTTTAAGTTGTGCTCATTAATTAAAATATTCAAATAACGTTCCTTCCATGTTTTTTCATGTTCCCGTAGAAAGCTAAGCGAAAAAATCATTACTACTGATAAGCAAAACGCATAAAGTCCAATATTTGGAAGCAAAATCCATAAAATCCATTTTCAAAATTGAATAGCGGCTCTAAGGCTACAGTGGCAAACCTGTGCATTTGCACTAATAGCAAGATCACCTTTGTTAACAAATTTTCGATAATTTGAAGATGAAAATGCGCAATCCAAAGGAAATACAGTTTTTTGGCCTTTTCTCGAAAGTAACATGTACGGATTTTATCCGTTTTGCTTTTAGGCCTCTCATATACGTCCGTGAGTACATATAAGGCTAATTGTATTATAAGGTTACAAATAATTAAAAGAATGTCATCATACCTTAAAAATACTTCACCTCTTTAATATTATTACTCTCGGCATTCAACCTTTGTTATTAAGCCAATTTAGCAAGTCTATAATGCTAATAACAAATAAAATTAATGATATTACACCTTATACAACGATACAGCAATGGTGTGCTCCAGAGCCGTACGCAGGGGAGGGGTAATGAGGGCAATTGCCCCCTCACAGGAGCCTAAAAAACCTTTTGAAAATGGGGTGATTGCTGGAAGTGGCGCCTACGTGAAGTCTTTTTTTACTGATGGTGATTGTAAACATGCCTAAGGCGCTTTGTTTACTTACCTGGGGTAAGATTCTGTAAGATAAATAATAGTTTAAAAAAACTAAAAAACACGCTTTTATATGCAACCGAACTAAAAATTAGAAAATAATTTTTCATTACAAAGAGTTTGTATTACAGTAATAAAAGGTCAAACAATAAATCATAATTATATACCTCAAAATAGAATTATAATAAAATTTAAGATAATAACAGAATAATTCACTTCAGAGTAAAAGGCGTGTGGTGCATTTTACTATTTTTTCATAACTTTTCCCTCATAGATATTTACAAATGAAATAATTATAACATTTAATATATTAAGCACCCCACGCTTTTATTCTGAAGTGTATTATTCTGTTATTATCTTAAATTTTATTATAATTCTATTTTGAGGTATATAATTATGATTCATTGTTTGACCTTTTATTACTGTAATACAAACTCTTTGTAATAAAAAATTATTTTCTAATTTTTAGTTCGATTGCATATAAAAGCCTGTTTTTTAAACTATTATTTTTTTTATTTTTTAGTTCGATATATCAATTAGTTTTCTGCGGACATGTGATATTGAAATGTTTCACGAACTATTTCGTAATCTAATCATTTCATTTAAAGCTTCACTGTTGCATGGGGTTTCAGAACGCAACTACTCCGAACAAGTTTATGTCAGCCTTATGCTGAGAGTACGTCCGAAACTGCAGGCATGCGCAGATCACGAACTAGCTCTTTCTCTGTTACTGTCCTACAGAAAATCTATAAAGGAATTTATTTATCCTGGTGATCCTAATCAGGATAACGGGATACTGTTTGCAGATTATTGCATTGTCATGGGTCCTTGATACGTGTGCAAAGTTTCAAAGAAATCGAATTGCTGGAAATTGGTGAAAATTAAGCTTAAAGATTCCGTTACATACATACATACATACATACGACCCAAGCTAATAAAAACGTGTTAAAAAATAAAGAAAGATGTCCTCTTTGTATCGTAATGAATGTTAGATTACCAATTCTATAAGACACTTTCGGTCACGATCGACTCTATCGAAAATGAACTCCATTTTATATGTTTTTTCTAACATTTATCTTTGTCTATGTGCTGCTGTCTTTTACTCTTTAGAATCCTTTTTCCTTTTCTAGCAGAAACAGGAAATAATTTATTACAGAATGCGACTTTTAAAAGAGATAAGGATCTCATTCTTTTTCTCTATCCCAATTTTCCTTTTCTCTATGTTTCTTACAAAATCTCAGCCCTGGAGTCTTTTTTTTGTTGTCGTTTTTTTGGCTGTTGCGCCCCTCCACCCAAAATCACTTTCTACTTACGGCCCTGTGTGTGCTATGCAATTAGTGGACAAGGTAATTATCAAGGTTAGTTTATATTTATAAGGTTGCGACATATCCTCAACTTTTAGGCGGTTTGAGGTCGAGGACGCAAGGAAGGGCACTCAACGGAGAAAAGTTGGCAAGACTGGGTAAAATCAAAGCTGATGATCAATCCAGTGGCGTCTAAAATTTGCTCATTTCATTTTGCATTGTTTTGGTAGTGATATTTGTTGAAAGATGTAATTCCAAATATTTTTATTTAAAGTAAAAGAATTTACAACTTAATAATAATTAATAACTGTTGTGTAAACGGTTGTTCTACGAATACAATAAACTGTATATCTCCGGCACTGAATAACATGGCCTAAAAATGGGAGATGTGACGTGATAACACGTCAAAGCAATATGGCCGAATGTCGTGACCTTATATAGACCGACTTTGGTATTTATTAAGTATGACTTTGGGGATAATTTAAGTAAAAAAACATAAATTTAAAAGTCCTTAAACTGCTTTATTTGCATTTTTAGAAATAAATTATTAACTGTAACCTCCAGTAATGTATCCACTTTACATTTCCTCTTCAGCTTTGAAGAAATCAGACACAAATCAAGGTTCAACAATTTAAAACAAGGTTAATTATTATAGATTCTCTTTTTCATAACTATTAACAAAGCTTGTATTGCACTCTGTATCCATGTTGACTTGCAATTATTAATACAATTTCTATTAATATCTGCTAAAATTAATTAATAATCTAACTAAAATTTGATTAAATTACAAATCCTATTGTTAGATACTTTCTCGTTGTTATTAAGAACGATAAAGTACCAAAAGATACTGCATACATTTTGGTACAGGGTGTTTGGTAAATTGATGAAGGTTTTTTTAAAAATGAATACATTAAAATCTTCAATTCCATCATGTTTAAACATTGGTTTCACAGCTATATGGAGTTTTTTGAAAAATATTTTGGTTGTGTAACCATCTCTATTGTAAAATTGTGCTGTGTCTACAAAATAATCAACACTATTTTAAAACCTCTTAAAAGTATTAGCTTTGTTCGCGGGGTCGATTCTGAACCGGTTCTGGGACTATTCGCATGCGCAGTGAAAAAAGCAGCGTTCGCTGTTAGTAAAATCCTGAATTTTTAGTAACAGTTCTGTGTTCGCGGCTTACAATGGAATCAGTTCGTTACCGGTTCGTAACCTGATTAACAGTCCTGGGATTTTTGTTGGAACTAAAAGTTCAGTTCGGAATTTCATGCGCATTGTCGACATGGTCAGCTGTTTTCTGTTTTTGTGGTACAGAAATAAACCGTTGTATTACAGTTTATTTATTTCTGTCACTTTTTATCCGGGTTAATATACCTGTTGAATATTTTTTTTATATTTTTGTGATTTTGAGCGTATATAAACAAAGGATTTTTAATTGTATTCCGTATAAATGTATGTATGCAATAAAATAAATAAAGATTTAATTAAAAAATAAAGACAATATTACAAGATTTTACCATTTCTTGTTGTTTAAATTTTATCTTTAGTTAAATACACATACTTATGTTAAAAACGAGAGGAGGCAGGAAATCCCTCGTCTTCCGCCGAGAGACCCCGAGTGGCTTTCGACAGTATAACAATTTACCTTTTTGTTTGAATTTTTTTTTCGTGTAGTATCCAATTTAACCATGAAAAATCCTAACCAAAAGGCTAGGTTAGAATACATCCTCAGCTGTATAGAAAATCGTTCGCGGTAAATAAAAATTCCGAACTAATAAATAACTAGACATGCGCTTTAAAACAATTCTAAACCAGTTCGGTTCTGGTTCAGAATCAGTTCATTACTAAACCCGCGAACAAAGTTATTATTCCATTATTATTATGTTTTATTGCAACTCTTGATATCTAAACTATTTTTCCCCGATTTTTTTCAAAAGTACTAAACAAAAAGACAAGTGAAAGGTGTTTTAGAAAAGGCAATTAAATGGCCTTTAAATACAAGGTATTACGCAAGATCTCTATTCATCTAGGATTTCAGGGAGTTCCGTCACCACTCCTAGAGTTGATTCATTTTTTTAAACATTCCACATATTCCAAAAAAAATGTCGTTCATGACCCATAGTTCTTAAGATATTTATCCGGTTCCATACTTTTGATACACTCTGTATACATGTTTACCATTTAACGCTTTAAATTTCATTTTTAATTGTTAGATGTATCACAAATCCCATCTTTCATTTACTATGTATCATATGGCTATAAAGGAATAAATTGGTTGTTGTTGTAACAAAACAGTGAAATTATTGGAATTAAAACAATTAATTTTTAATTGTAATTTAGTGAAAACACTTTGGTATGCAATTAACCAAGAAGCGCCTCTAATATTGTATGTAAACATTAGGTTGGCAGCCGTTCATATAACACATATGCCGAACTTTCACTGGTCACGTGGTCACGTGCATGTCCATAAAAATCGAATTGAGGTTTCTGATGTAGACAATCGTATGTATAATCGAATAATGCTAGTGAAATTGTTTATAATATTTAAAAGGACCAAAATTTTCTGTATGACGCATCAATAAATACAGGGTGTCTGAAAATTACACATTTATGAAAGGATTAAAATAAAAAGTTTCAGTCATTTAGTAAATGACAGTTTAGGCCCTCTGGCATTGAATACTGGCGTCAAATTAATAGGGAGAATATAAAGAATTATACGCGAGACGTATGCAAAATATGGCGAAAATCAGTACACCAGAAAAAAGTAAATATAAAAACAACACGATTTTTTAACGGAGTATGGATTTCGCCACAAAAGATCTACAGCAGATCTTCTTTCCTTCGTATCACACTGCTGGAATAAGTCTTTTGAGTTTCTAGGTGAGTCCCAGATCGTTGCTCTTGATATATCCAAAGCTTTTGACCAGGTCTGGCATGCCGCACTTCTTAATAAACTTCACTCCTATGGTCTTTCAACTAAACTCTGTACTTGGCTCTCTAGTTATCTATCTGATCGACGTATATCAGTTATTGTGGACGGCCATTCTTCAAGCTTTCACCAAGTTAATGCTGGAGTGCCTCAGGGCTCAGTTCTGGCACCAACATTATTTCTTCTTCACATCAACGACCTTCGCTCGTCCACAACTAATTCCATTCATAGTTTCACCGACGATAGTACCCTTCACTCCAGTTTTCAGGTTCCTAAACCCATCACTAAACCTAATTTGGAAAACAAACGCAGAGCGATGCAGATGTCTCTTTTGCAGGATCTTAATTTAATATTGGATTGGGGCGCCAAAAATCTCGTCCACTTTAATGCATCCAAAACACAATCATGTTCCTTGTCGCGAAAAGAGTCACCAAATACTCATCCTCTACTTATGAGCGGCCAAGTTTTACAAAGCAAAGACACCTTCAATCTTGTAGGCGTCACATTTGAAAGTAACCTTAACAGGCATAAACACATTGTATCTATAGCCACGGCAGCTTCAAAAAGCTTGGATTTCTCTTTCGAGCCAAAAAGTATTATTATCTTCTAATTTATACACTTTATATGTGTCCCAAATCCGACCTCCCTTGGAGTATTGTTCTCATATCTGGGGCATGGCTTCCCCACAATCCTAAGCATTCTGGATTCTATTCAAAGAAGAGCTATTCGTCTCATTAATGATCCTTCACTTACAGAAGGGCTTCCCTCCCTTGCCCATCGTCGGGCTGTGGGGGCTTTGTCGCCTTTTTATAGGTACTTCCATGGCTTCTGCTCTGAAGAATTGTCCAGTATAGTTCCTCCACTCACGGTTCCCAACAGAGAAACTCGAGGTGCCGCGCATATGCAACCCTATACGGTCCAAATAGATAGACCTTGAACTTCCCACTTTGTTCGTTCTTTTATCCCTAGAGTTTCTAGTATGTGGAACCTGCTGCCCGCGGAGGTCTTTCCTTCCCCCTAAATCTTCAAGTATTTAAGTCCCGTGTCAACAAACTCCCTCTTACCTCGCTTAAAACACCCACGGTACGTTAGTATTTAGACTTTTGGCCTTCGTGGTTTGTCCAAAGAAAAAAAAGAAGTTACATCCTGTATCTCCGTTAATATTGAGTTTTCGAAAATAATGTATAGAAGTTTGTTGCATTATTTTTCCGTGCAGAATCGCCCATCGAATTTCTAACGCATAATTTCCGGGCACCCTGTAAAGAATTAATGGTATTTTCGTATTTTATGGTATTAAAAAAATGACCTTATAAGCTTTATGGGGTGCCATTTCTCTAACTCTTGCCTTGCACTATGACTTTCCTGACCTTTGTCTCGTCATCGATTATAATTACTAAAATGAAAAGGAGGTTTCCAAAAAGATCTACTTCAGTCAGTATTTTATTTCAACCTAAAAGCTGGGCTAAAAGTCTCGCTTATTCTGCAATCTAAATTTTCCAATTGAAATCGTTTTTGTTATTTCATCGGCACGTCCCATTCGCTCGATTGGCACACAAAAGGTGTTTTATTAACATTAAACGCAACAAACACTGCCTTAACGAAACCGAAACTAATAATTGTTCCGAAGAAGGTCAATGCAATAATAAAATTAAAACGTTTGTTTCGATTACCCGGCATGAGACAAAAATGGACTTGTTGACATATATTTATTTATGAATCAGGCTCGGTGATGCATATTTAAAGTGGATTTTAATTTATTTGGAGCGGAATGTGGACTTCATATTTAGAGAAAAAGCTCTTATTTTAAGTGGGTAAAACATATTTTTGATTTAAGTCATAATATTATCTTTCTAAACCTTTTCTATAATTTTTTTCTACAGTATTTAAAAATAAGTGAAAATTAGGTTGAACGAACCATTTTTCAAACTTAAAGTTAAACTTTTTATACTATATAATGATGATGGAAGAACATTTATCTTTTTTTTTCATTTTCAACCCCATTGAACAGGGTCAATAAAGTAAGTTTCGTTTTTTTTATCTTTGGACAAACCACGAAGGCTTAAAGCCTAAATACTAACGTACCGTGGGTGTCTTAAGCGAGGTAAGAGGGAGTTTGTTGACACGGGACTTAAATACTTGAAGATTTGGGGGAGGAAAGACCTCCGCGGGCAGCAGGTTCCACAATCTAGAAACTCTAGGGATAAAAGAACGAACAAAGTGAGAAGTTCGGGGCCTGTCCAGTTGGACCGTATAGGGATGCATACGCGCGGAACCACGAGTTTCTCTGTTGGGAACCGTGAGTGGAGGAACTATACTGGACAATTCTTCAGAGCAGAAGCCATGGAAGTACCTATAAAAAGCGATAAATCCCCACCCACAGCCCGACGATGGGCAAGAGAGGGAAGCCTTTCTGTAAGTGAAGGATCATTAATGAGACGAATAGCTCTTCTTTGAATAGAATCAAGAATGCTTAGGATTGTGGGGGACGCCATGCCCCAGATATGAGAACAATATTAAAAGGGAGGTCGTTTTGGGACACATATAAAGTGTATAAATTAGAAGCGGAAAGCGTTGTTAGTGTTTCCCAGATACAAGGTGTTAAACTTTAAAAATATGGGTTAGGTTGTTAGGTGTTTTGGGTGTTATTCGTAGCAGTTAAAAGCCAATTTAGCTCTAACTTGTTTAAATTTATTTAATTCACTGGCATCTCAAGCGATACCTAAACGAATAGTTCTGACAAAGAAATGTACTCCACTGACACACAAGTTTTATATATCATTGGAATTAAAAAGCTAAGTAAAAATACTTTTTTGCAATTTTTGAGAAAAATAATAAAATCGCTTTATTTCACACCAGTAAGAGTGGGGCCTTTTTTGCTCCACAACATTTTTTTGGGTGATTTTTTTTTCTAACGTGAATCCGCAAAATCCTTCCTCGATATGATTATGATTTCCAATATTTTGGGCTTCCCCATTCTGGATAGCTAGTTACCAATGGCCCCAGGTCCTCCTCACTCCAAATCCGGCCCTTCCCCATATCTGGGTACCAATGTATTTCCGGATGTATGTTTATGTCAATTTTTTTTTCATAGGAACTTGTACAGGGTGGGCCAAATTAAACTTGCACACTTTTTAACCAAAATACTTTTTCTCTAGGTTTGACAATTTTGGTTAAATAGATTTAGACAAGACTGAACTTACCGGACATTTTTCAAAATACTGTATTTAACCTCGTTGCAAAAGAAATCTGATTAAGCTACAAGTAAGCTAATACGTTATTTTTGTAGAAAAACTATGGGAAATAAATCAGTAAAAGCGAATCTGTTAGCAATTTAAGTATAGTAAGAACATTTTAAAAACGCAAATTCGGTACCCTTTGAAAATAATACAAATAAACATAAAAAGGCCGCCTGCAATCGGACTATTTTATACAAAGGCGCCGCTATCTTTTATAGCGACGCGCCGATACACTATGGGATAGAAATCCAAAATTTTGGCCAAAACGCAACTTTGAAATTTAAAAGGCTCATGCTGTGTATTTCAAAGTAGACACTCCAAACTACATGTACGCAAAATTATAATAGGATATGACGACTTCTATTGGGGTAATAAGAAACTTGAAAATGTATTTTAAGTAAACATAAATATACAACATTTAATCTACTTAGTTTATTATTATCCTTGTTTACTAAAAAAGTAAAAGAATTTAAATAATAAGAGCTATTGTTGTGTTTCCGATGCAGTCTCGCGAAGTCTCGCTACTTTTGTCAAATATTTTTTTACCTTTTTCTTTATCAGTTTTTGTACTTACAATTGCCTTTCTACTTTTTGCTACTTCTGAGTGTAAGGACAGATACAAGATTTTTTATAATTTACAAGGTTTTCCATTTTAAAATTTAATATGTTTTGTCCTACACTGTATATCCTAAAAGATAAAAGCATTCTGATGATGGATTCTACAGAATCTACCCAACAAAACAGTGTTATCATTTATTTTATATGTTAAAAAATAAAAAAGTTGGGAAGATGTATCTCTATTACGCTTCTAAGAATAATTTAAAATTATTTTTCAGATTTGGATGGTCATATTTCCGAAACTAATTGAGATAAACACATCAAATGTAGTATTTTTTAAAGCATTTTAAAGATTTTTTTGGTGGTGATATAATATTCAGGGTATTCCATTAAAAAAAATCATACCTATTGTCGTACCCTGTATATCATATGAGATAATAATCATCGGATTACTAATTAGAATACTACCGAATTAACCAAACAAGCTGACATTTTAGTTTATTTTGTACAATAAAAAATAATAATGTTAAGGGGGTGTAAATTTATAATATCATATAATTAGTTTTGGGTTTCCAAAAAGCATTTGTAATAATTTATAATATTTTTCCAGTAAAAAGCACCTCATTTTAAGTTAGATTGGTAAGTTTCAGAATTTTGACCAAAAAAATTAATTTCTATCCCATAGTGCGATGACCAGCTGCATCAACCGGCATATCATAAAAGAAATATAGCAAAGGCGGCCGCGAAGACAAGCATGCCGATTTATTTGCTTTAAACTTTTTTGTGATTTTTTTCTTATCAAAGAGCATCGAATTTACATTTTTAAACTGTTCCTTCTATATTTAGAAATTTTAATTATTTATGATAAATAATGCTCACCATAAAGCATGCATTTCTCGCAATTTTAAAAAGAACTTTTTTAGTGTCCTTTGAAAATCAAAAATGTGAGGTTACCATGGTTACTGAGTTGGATGCTGACTAAACTTAACAGTAAATTAATTAGAAATGAAAATATTAGCCTAATTGTAAATGAAATAATTTTTTTGCAACGAAGTTTAATGCATTATTTCGAAAAAAGTCCCGTAAGTCCAGTCCTGTTTAACTCTATTTGGCCAAAATTGTCAAACCTTGAGAAAACATATCTACCTATTATCCCTTCAAAAATGAAAAAGATGGGCGCGACAGATGAAAAGTTATTATTAGTTAAAAAGTGTGCAAGTTTAATTTGGTCCACACTGTACTATTGTTTTTGCGTGTATTTTATAACTGGATTCTTTCAGGACACGCTGTATATACAGAAAGACCCAGGAGCACAAGGCGAGTCTGGAAAAAGACAGTATTATTATAATATAATAGAATTTACACTTGAAATCGAACAGAGATAGAACGGCCCGAAACGTTGTGGGTATAATTTTAAAAAATTACAATGGAAGTAAGAAACTCTTTAAGTGATAAAAAATATTAGAGACATTTTGCACCTCTTAAAATAACAGACGTTTTTTGGCCTCCTTATGGTTATCGTTATTAAACATAACGATTACGGCAGCAGTTTTAGACAGAGATTTTGCAGCCTCTTTTAAGAAATTTATCTTGCGTCTGCGCTTTCGACACATAACCTTATTTTTGCCTGTGGTTCACCCATTTTAAAGTTAACGAAAAATCAGTATTTACTTTTATTCTTCATAAGATATAAATTCATATTTAAATATATGCAAACACTTCCGTTGATTTCGTTTTTTAAAGTGATGCAAACAATACAGTACAAGCAAAACACAAAAAGTAAGGTTAGATTTGGTAGTAGAATGAAAAGCAAGTGTGCCAGATTGTAACATCTAAATTAATTACTGATTTAGAATATCCGTAAAAGTGCATGTCCGTTTTAATTTCTTAACACTATTTGATTTTTATTACAGCTATAGATTTTTCGCTAATTAGAGCCTAGGTATAAATGATATTTTAATTTATACGGCATTAAAATTTTAACCTTTTAAATAAATGATATTAAAATTTCTACAATCCGGCAACCACGCAGTTTAACAATAACGATAACGATAAGCTCTTCGGTATTCATCCGTAATTAAAGGAGGCCGGTATAGTTAATAACGATAACGAATCATGTTTGCGTTACTGCGCAATCCCAGAATAACGTTAACCACAACGGAATTGCAAAATAAGGGGTGCAAAATGTCTCTATTATCGTCAAGTTTTCTTTTATTGCCTAATTTTTAAATGTCCCTGTTGGATACAATGCACATATTATGTATATTATTAAATTGCTGTTGCTTTTAAATGTTATTCAATCCGCATGCAATCTAGCGAGTAATTGTGATCGATAATAATTAACTAAAAGCAATTAAAATAGAAAAAATGATTTCCAATGAAATATAAGTAAACTATAGGGCGTTCACCGTTTTAACGATATACAATTACAGTTATGTTCAGCACCCATTCCCACATAATTCCATCCTATACTGATAAATCGAATTATTTATCAGACCTGCATAAAATATCTTTTACAACTAAACTATACTTCTAAACCTGATTTTATTTTTTAGTTTATTAGCGAAAAAAAACAACGGCAATTCAAATAATATTGGTTAATCTAAATTTAAAAAAAATATATTGAGGATAAATCAACTTTTGCAATAAAAATAATCCTGTTCCATTGTACAATTATTTTTAAAACGAATTAGGAATAAAATTAGGTACAATACTTGAAGGAAGAGAAAGTCCGTTGTATGACTCATTCTTCTCGTCTTGGTCTAACAAATTCATGCACCGTGGCAAATTACCAAACCATAGCGATATGAATTGTGCATTAAAGCCATTGTTTTAAAACTTATATTGTTGGTTAAGTTAAAGGAACGCCAAACTCAATAGTTATCACGTCTTTTATACATCAGTCTTTAGTTTCACTTCAGTTTCTTTCTTGACAAAAAAAACTATATTTCGTTATCCAATGGAGAGATTTCATAATACACTTATGTATGTAGCCTTGGAATTATTATAATAAATATTAAAATTGTAAAAAAAAACACAAAGGTTATAAAACAAAACTTTTTTGTATTATGGTCAAATGGTTTACACTGACCTTGACCATAATCGCAATTAAAACTTGACTGATATGTTCTATTAACTCTCATACTAATAAAAGTATACAAGGTGTTCGACAGGGGCGGTCATATCGACTTTCTGAGGGGGGCATAGGCCAAGGAAAAGTGAATTTTAAAGGAGGTTCAAATTTTTTGAAGAGCAAATAAGGTCCCAAAATGCTCATATTTGCCATTAGATATGTATGAAATACAAAGGTGGTGGTATCAAAGGGGAGGGGGCATGCCCCCCTTTGACCGCCCCTGGGTGTTTGAGGGGAAAGATCCCTTATTTTATATTTGAAAAGAATAGTACAAGTTCATGTACCTAAACTTTTTCGTATACGCCTTCTGTTTGAAGATATTAGCTTCTAAAAAATTTCAATTGACTCAAGTTTTTCATAGATAGGTAAAAAAAAATTAAAAAATGTAGTAAAACTCAAATACATAATTCACACGTATGCAATGTACATATACTTAAATGCTGGATGCCAAATAAAAACTAATTCACACCACATTCCACAGACTGTAAACTAATGAGGTTTACAAGAGGGCAAAATAAGCCAAAAATTTCATTAAAAAAAAGTAACTTTCCACTAAATTTTTTGTCTGTAAAAACATAAAATTCATTTACAGAAAATGTTGATTTTGTATACAGGGTTTGCAAAAACTTAAAAAAAAAACTTTATTTTTCTACAAGAGTAAACTACCCTATTTTTTTAGCACAATGTTATATAGAAAATTTATTAGGAATAACGTTGTGATCGATAAGTAAGTAATATTTTTTTAATGAACTCCATAATTTGGTGAAAACGCATATATTACAGTCGTTTCCAGCTAAAAAATTGTATTATGTAGGAATTTGGTGGAAGCAGGTGTTTGAAAAGCAAATTATAAAAGTTTTCTAGCTCATTTTATTATAAAAAATTTTAAAAAGGTAATTTTTTATAACTTGAAAATCAGGTCTATGAAGCTTTTCGATACCCTTGCAACATTAATAACTTTTAACATTTTAAATGCTATTCTATATAAATTTTCCAAACGATATTTTGCCTAAAAATTAAAAATAAAGTTTCTTCTTGAAGGAAAATTATGTTTTTCAAGTTTTTTGCGTACCCTCTATACAAAATTAACATTTTCTCTTTGTGACTCATAATCTTTTTACAAGCCAAAAATTTTATAAATAATTAATTTCTCGATAAATAATTTTTTTTGTCCGTTTGTAGCTAAGCTTTGTTTACTTTCCCGCATTAAGTCGTGATTTGTGGAGCCTTTTGGAAGAGTTTCCTGATTGTAGAGCAAGGTTAGTTTATATTTATAAGGTTGTGACATATCCTCAACTTTTAGGCAGTTCGAGGTCGGGGACGCAAGGAAGGGCACTCCACGGAGAAAAGTTGGCAAGACTGGGTAAAATCAACGCTGAATATCAATCCAGTGGCATCTAGAATTTGTGCATTTTATTTTACATTGTTTTGGAAGTGATATTTCTTGAAAGATGTAATTCCAAATGTTTTTTATTTAAAGTAAAAGAATTTACAACTTAATAACAATTAAAAACTGCTGTGTAAACGGTTGTTCTACTAATACAATAAACTGTATATCTCCGGCACTGAACAACATGGCCGAAAAATGGGAGATGTGACGTCATAACACGTCAAAGCAATATGGCCGAATGTCGTGACCTTATATAGACCGACTTTGATTGTAGAGGTAAAAATCTAAAAGTGTCCGAACTGCACCGGGTGTCCGGATGACTAGAGTGTCTGGTTTATGGGGTGCTCGGCTGTCGAAGTTGTACTGTACATCCTTTGTTGTTGCTTTACTGGGCGATATGCCTTTACCTATTGCTTATACAGTATACTGTCATTCTCGCCGTTGTTACCAAAAAGGGAATTATTCGAAATTATTAGATTATTTTCATGTAATATTTTCTGAACTGGGATCAATATCTCCAAAATTTACATCATTTATTCAAGCGTAATTGAGCCTCAGTACTAATGCCGTAACTGTACGACTGAACCTAATCACCCATGTTGGTGTCCCACTTTTAAACCATCTTATATGTTACATTAATAAGTGAGTGACAGAACGGTGTCTCCTCAGAGTTCAAGTATGTTTAACTTGCTAAAAGATGTTTTGTTTGTTTATAAATATTCTTAATTGCATACCCAGACAAAATCCGCATCATCTTGTCTATGTTTAATTAATTTTATTATTAGTGGGTTTTCTAATAATTACAAAACAGCAGATTATGAAGAAAATTTTGGGTAATTTATTTTCTGGAAAATGTGTATCTTAATACAGTTTGTTGTGTTGTTTATGGTTAATTTAAAACTAAACATACGTATACGTAGAATATACAAATGTTTATCTACAAAACAAAATTTCCGAACGATGCTGATAAGAGACGCATTGTCTAAAAATATTGGGTTAAAGTAGCATTATGCATCTCAAATAAAGAGGGCAAAAATGTTAGAACTTAAAGGATACTCTATATCTACTCAAGGTTAGTTTATATTTATAAGGTTGCGACATATCCTCAACTATTAGGCGGTTCGAGGTCGAGGACGCAAGAAAGGGCACACTCCACGGAGAAAAGTTGGCAAGACTGGGTAAAATCAAAGCTGATGATCAATCCAGTGGCGTCTAGAATTTGCCCATTTCATTTTGCATTGTTTTGGAAGTGATATTTGTTGAAAGATGTAATTCCAAATGTTTCTTATTTAAAGTAAAATAATTTACAACTTAATAATTAAAAAAAACTGTTGTGTAAACGGTTGTTCTACTAATACAATAAACTGTATATCTCCTGCACTGAACAACATGGCCGAAAAATGGGAGATGTGACGTCATAACACGGCAAAGCAATATGGCCGAATGTCGCGACCTTATATAGGCCGACTTTGATATCTATTAATATTATAAAGAGGTAACGTTAGTAACTTTGTTTGTTTGTAAGGGGTAATCTTCAGAAATACTGAACCGATCATGAAACTTCTTTTACAATAAATAAAGAAATTAAGTATACTTATTGAAGTTAAATCAAAAGTTATGGCCAAATTTCATCTTAAAATTCGATTTTAACGCCCTGTGTACAGGGTGTCCAGTAACTCGACCGACAAACTTTAAGTGGTGATTCTACAATGAAAAATAAGAAAAAAACTTTATATTTTTTGAACTGCAGGGTGTTAAAAATTTTAAAAAATTATCGTTTTTTTATTATAGCTTTTATACCAATTAAGATATTTTTAAAAAATTTGGAAGACGTCTTCTATGCATCAGAAGACATCTTTTGATGTACCAGAAACATATACATTTTTACCAGTGTCGTCCGTAATTAAGGGGTTTAGGGTAAATATTTATTAAGAAAAAATGATACGCCACTGCATTTATCTAAAATAAAAATCTTTTTTAAATTCCCATTTAGTTTTGAACAAATTTGATCTCTTGACTTTTTTTGTTTGATGAACGGTTTTTGCATAAAAAAAGAAAAACCATTTTTTGGCATGGTCATTTCGTATTGCTAATATCAAATTCTACAGTAAAAAGCAACCTTGTTATTTATTCTTTGATTAGATAGGGATTTGACCATGCCAAGAAATGGTTTTTATTTATTTACGCGAAAACCGTACATCAAATGAAAAAAGTCAGGAGATCAAATTTGTTCTAAACTAAATTGGGATTCAAAGAAAGATTTGCAGTTTAAAAAATGCAAGTTGTTATGTTTAATCAACTCTTAAAAACAACTCATTATGTCTTTTTTCTCACTAAGAAGCCTAACTTTTCTACTTTTATTTTTTTTTGCATTATCGACTGGTTTTTCGTATTTCCTGGACAGAGATCAATTACCACCACAATAAATAAAAAAAAGTCTCACGGATCAACGAGAAAGACATGCAACGGCCTCCAGCAACAATTTTTTTTCAAAAGATACAGTGGCGTATCATTTTTTTCTTAAAAAATATTTACCCCAGACTCCTTACGGACGACACTGGTATTTTTTTCTTTTATGTCAAAAAATGTCTTTTAATGCAAAGGAGATGCCCCCAAATTTTTTAAAAATATTTTAACGGGTAAAGAAGTAATATTAAAAAACGACAATTAAAAAAAAATTCACACCCCTTATAGCCGATTCCCACCTAGGGGTTTTCAACCCGAATAAAAAGTCTTTGACTCCTGACGATTCACACCTGCGAGTCATGGGTAAGGGGTTAAAACTCGTGCGTTTCCACCCGCCAAATTAGGACTGGTTCTAATTTTCCCCTATGGGTGACGACTTTGTGACAAAATTCCCTACATAAATTAACGGTAGGTACTACCAAACGTTGTGATTTGATTCAAATTGTGCATGGATATAATTTTCCCCGTGTCCTTGAAAAAACTCTTACAATCAGCTGATAGGTGCAGACTTATGCGTCACGAGTGAACACCCCTACGTGGGAACCGGTTTTTAGTTTAAAAACTAAGACATTTAGGACATATGTTCATATGAAGTACTTATTTTTTATTGTTGAATCACCCCTTAAAGTTGGTCGGTTGAGTTACTGGACACCCGTATATTGTTTACATCTAATTATAACACTACCACATAATCGAAATTATGTACTTTTTTTCTTATTGTTTAAATTTAATTATACGAGTATTTGGTACATATAATTTAATCTGAAAGGTTATCATTGGTATGATAAGAAGTAACATTGAACCTGCTATATTATTGTTCTGTAAAAATATTTAAGAAACATTTGTGGAGAAAACACCAAAGATTTTTTTTGAGAGTATGTATCTAATTACCAAGAAAAAGTCGTCATAAATGACAAAATTCTGAACTTTTTTGCTCCAATTTTGTCTTATAAACGGTCCTTGGACTATGGAACTGGTTGCAGAACGATTTTATTGTCAATGGGGGAATTAAAAAATTCTATTTGCATAAAGTTAATTTCCTAACACCGACTTTTATAAAAAAAATATATCGACTCTAAAATCCACTATAAAAAACAAGTTAAGAAAAAAAAAAATAAAATGGTGCAAAAAAATTGGTCCTGGCCTCATTAAACTAAACCAAAATAAAATTGTACCAAAAGAACCACCATAAATATCAACATATGGAACTTTAATCCTGTGTGTACCTATAATATTGGATTGAACACAAACCTGTACATACATAGCTATAAGAAACATTCCTTGAAACAATCTTAAAAGATCGTGGGTGCATAAAATGTTATAAGCAGGTACGACCTCTTTTCATCTAAGGAAACATACATTAGCTTTGTTCGCGGGTCTAGTAATGAACCGATTCTGAACCAGAACCGAACTGGTTTAGAATTGTTTTAAAGCGCATGTCTAGTTATTTATTAGTTCGGAATTTTTATTTACCGCGAACGATTTTCTATACAGCTGAGGATGTATTCTAACCTAGCCTTTATGGTTAAATTGGATACTACACAAAAATAAATAAATTCAAACAAAAAGGTAAATTGTTATACTGTCGAAAGCCACTCAAGGTCTCTCGGCGGAAGACGAGGGATTCCCTGCCTCCTCTAGTTTTAAACATTTATGTGTATTTAACTAAAGATAAAATTTAAACAACAAGAAATGGTAAAATCTTCTAATATTGTCTATATTTTTTAATTAAATCTTTATTTATTTTATTGCATACATACATTCATACGGAATACAATTAAAAATCCTTTGTTTATATACGCTCAGAATCACAAAAAAATATTCAACAGGTATATTAACCCGCATAAAAAGTGGCAGAAACAAATAAACTGTAATACAACGGTTTATTTCTGTACCACAAAAACAGAAACAGCTGACCATATCGACAATGCGCATGAAATTCCGAACTGAACTTTTAGTTCCAACAAAAATCCCAGGACTGCTAATCAGGTTACAAACCGGTAACGAACTGATTCCATTGTAACCCGCGAACACATAACTGTTACTAAAAATTCAGGATTTCACTAACCGCGAACGCTGCTTTTTTCACTGCGCATGCGAATAGTCCCAGAACCGGTTCAGAATCAAACCCGCGAACAAAGTTATCATAGTCTATTTAGAAAAATACACACGATATTGATATTTAAGTGTTCACCAGAGCTAAATGAAAATCACGTTTGATGAGATCGACTTAGATTTACCGCAAAGTTACTTTAATTTAATTTTTTATAATTTATTTAATTTGCAAGCATGGCAAATTTTGAAAACCAAGGTTGGAAATATTTATATTAATTTGTTTTCCACCGATATATCGGTATATTTCCTTTGGATTTTCTACTTTGTTTTTAGTTTTGTTGTGTGGTCCTTTACCACAAAAACGTCTTTGCTAAAAGAGAAGTTATACCAGTTAGAGTATGTGGTTAGAGGCATACATCATGCCAAAAGAAGCCTATATAAACTTCATTTATACGTGCTAAATTTGTTGCTGATATAATTGACGATGTTGTTTATCCTTGGTCTTGACATTAAGGTATTGACAAGTTTGACTTTACCCAACGGATTTAAAAAAGAAAAACATTTCCAAGCATTAAGGATCAGCTACTGCTGGTGTATTTAGGGCAAGACCCAAAGCGACTTTTAACCTCCCATTAGGGAGGCAAGCCACTGTATACCAGGCAGAAATATATGCTATTCTAGCATGCGTTCAACAGAATATGAGAAGAGGGTATCACAACCACATCATTCACATTCTCTCAGATAGCCAGGCTGCTCTAAAAGCCTTGGATGCCTATCGTAAACCATCCAAAATCCCGATGGAGTGCCTGAATAGTATCAAAGAGCTCGCCGCCAGGAACAACAGGATAGAACTTCTGTGGGCTCCTGGACACTCGGGAATAGAAGGCAATGAAAAAGCAGATGAACTAGCGAGAGCTGGGTCATCTAAATGGTTCAACGGTCCAGAGCCAGTACTCAGACTGTCCAAAAAGGTGACGAAACCAACGATAAGCAGATGGTCTCAACAACAACATCTTGCTCGTTGGCATACATCACCTGGCCCAAGACATGCGAAGGAGACACTGGGCGATCCTTCCAAGGAACTAAAAACTGAGGTCCTCCAGCTGGAGCGCACTCAGCTAAGAGAAGTAGTAGGACTTCTGACAGGACACTGTCATCTAAGGAAACACTTGCAAAAAATGGGCAGTTACAATGGACCCTTAACATGCAGGCTTTGCGGGGAAGAGGAGGAAACAGCCTCACACATAATATACAACTGCATTGCACTGACACGCAAAAGACCCAGTCTATTTGGGAATATACATAGCGGGAACCCGCTTCCGCATGAACATCTTGGAAGAAATCTACTAAACCTGATAAAGGGCAGTGGACTTCTGTAACAAGGGAGGGGTGCACCTTTAAGCCAATAGGCTGCAGTGCAAACATGGTCAAATGACCAACCCCGCCTCAAAGCAACCAACCAAGGATCAGAAGAAGGTGAAATTGTATTAAATCAATTACGAAAACAGTCCAATGTATGTTAAAGTAATTTTACAGCGGCAAGAACCTTCATTTAAAACAAAAATAAACTTAAAAAGGATGAACTCCAAAGAATTACTCTGAAGAGTCATAGGTCGATAATATGGTTACCTTTATGTCAGCTGCACCTGTAGAAATCCCCTTAAGTATCTACATGATGGTTTAAATAAAATTCCTGCTAGATCTGGTTGTAGCCACTATTTTAGAATAAAGTGACCACATTTTCAATCATAGAAAGCGGGACAAATGGAATTTTTTTTTAATAGGACGTAAATTTTATTTTTTCCCCTAATTTTTTTAAAAAGCAAAAAAGGTCCCGCGCCTTCCTCAGATGTTTTAACAGGAAACGGTAAATAAAATAAATCGGTCAATTCATTGATACACTTTATTTTTCAACTCCCAAATTTTTTAAAGACCAAAAAAAGTCTCACCTCCGCGAAAACATTTTGTTTTCCTTGTTTACACCTAGTCTAAAAAACGAAACATTTTCAAAAATCGGCGGGTGGCGGCACAGTCCTCCAAAAGCTGAACTGTCCCGCCAAAATCGGGACGTGTGGTAACTTTATGTTTGAACAACTTTTTACTTTCATTTTTTTTTTGTATTATCGACAGGTTTTTCGTATAACGGACAAAGATAGATCAATCAATCACCACCACAATAAGTAAAAGAAACAAGTCACAGTATCAACCAGAAAGACATGCAACGGCCTCCAGCAACTTATTTTTTAAGAAAAGATTATTAGGATTGCAGAAGTGTTCCGGGGTGGAAAAGAAACTTATGGATCCCTACGCAGGTTGGGCCTGGCATTAGTGGTTTTGAGACGGTCCGCAAGGGACAGGGTAACAAAAAATGAAGAAAGGTCTCTTAAGATAATAAATTTAAATTTAAGGGAATTAATTAATGTTTAACATTTTATTTGAATACCTGGTTAGTTCTGGTTAGTTTATTAGGATCGCAGAAGTATTCCAGGGTGAAAAAGAAACTTATGGATCCCTACGCAGGTTGGTTGGCCTGGCATTAGTTAGTGGTTTTGAGACTTGTCGAAGCGTCCGCAAGGGACAGGGTCACAAAAAATGAAGAAAGGTCTCTTAAGATAATAAATTTAATTTTAAGGGAATTAATGCTTTAACATTTTATTTGAATACATGGTTAGTTCTGGTTAGTTTATTAGAGGGATATTTTTCTATCTTAGGGATATTTTTCTTATTCTTCTGTCTTACAGCTGCTAACAGGCTTGTCTAACAGCTGACGTCATGATAATGTGAATTGAAAAAATAAAAGCGCTTACCACCAATGACAAATGACATTAAAAAAATAATAGTATAAACTAAAAAATGGTAATTCCACTTTTAAAAGAAAAAAATAAAATTAATCCTTTACATGGTTTCCCACACATACTATTATTATTGTTATTAATATACATTTAGTCAATTTTGTTTGACTTTTAACCTCAAATTCGGCTATATTTCCCCTTCTTTGTTTTTTCAACCTGTTAGACAGTGGTTAGACATCTCCCGAGGCCGCTAACAACCGCTGTGAGCTGCTGTAAGACTGACGTCATTGATTTGTCAAAAAATGAAAGTGCTTACAGCTGCTGTAAGCAGCTAACAAAGAAAATATCCCTTAGGATCGCCGAAGTGTTCCAGGGTGAAAAAGAAACTTATGGATCCCTACGCAGGTTGGGCCTGGCATTAGTGGTTTTGAGATTTGTCGCACGTCCGCAAGGGACAGGGTAACAAAAAATGAAGAAAGGTCTCTTAAGATAATAAATTTAAATTTAAGGGAATTAATGTTTTAACATTTTATTTGAATACCTGGTTAGTTCTGGTTAGTTTATTAGGATCGCAGAAGTGTTCCAGGGTGAAAAAGAAACTTATGGATCCCTACGCAGCTTGGTTGGCCTGGCATTAGTTCGTGGTTTTGAGACTTGTCGCAGCGTCCGCAAGGGACAGGGTCACAAAAAATGAAGAAAGGTCTCTTTAGATAATAAATTTAAATTTAAGGGAATTAATGTTTAACATTTTATTTGAATACCTGGTAAAATATACAGGGTGTTTCTAAACAAATGCGATAAATATTTGGAGGTGATTCCTTGTTTAAAGTAAAAGGTAGTTTGCTTTATAAACATAGGGTAAAGTCAACTATTAGGGATATATCGCAGTACAAATATGGCAAAACGTTATATAAACTGTTTCAGGACCGTATTAACTGTTTGAGGCGCCCTAGGCTAGAATTTTCGGAGCGCCTAATTTCCACCAAAAAATTTTCGAAGCGCAAAAAAGGTCATTCCCTCCTTTTCACGCCTATTTGCCTATTTCATTCCAAAGCACCTGATTTACAGAGAAATAAGTCACCAAAAACCCCCACTCAATCTACACTTTTTTAAAAACTTCCCTGTCTAGCGCCTATTACTTCCCTGTCTGGCGCCTATTTTTTTCATGGCGGCCTAGGCTGTAGCCTAGTCAGCCTAATGGATAATACGGCCCTGAACTGTTTCAGAGGGTGCTCAATACGGCCCTGTTTAATAATTGTATTATCGGTGCATCTCTCATAAACTTGTCTATATCCCTTTTATACATTATCTTTTCCATACATCTAAGAAGGTATTTAAGTTAATTATGTTTTTTAAAACATTAATTAATAATGCATTTTAGTAAAATCCAAGAAGTCTTTAACGGTGGGAACACTGACAAATTATTGTTGATGGTGTATAATAATTATTATTAACATTTCAAAAGTATGTTAGCATTAGTAAAGTAACAACATTAATGCGCAATGGTAATTGACTTATGTACTTATGCAGCTATCCATGTCAAACAGTAATAATTAGTTTTATATTTATTTCTTTAATATCTTAAGAAATATCCTGTTTAAATTTTTATTTGCGTTGTAATAATAAAGGAAATAATTATACCTTCCAGTAATAATTTATACAGTGTCCCAGAATAGGTGTTTTTGCCGGCAATGTACATTTTTCATATTGGCATTGATGGTAAAGCATTGGCAATTAGTGGCAATATTATGCCAACATCTTATACGCATTAAAAAGTCAACCCTAAATAAACACTTAATTGCCAATAAATTTTACATGCAGGCGAATTGCCGGCAAGCATACAAAAATGGCGGCATACCAATCCTGATTAAATAAAGCATGCCTTTTTGTTGCAGGCAAATAAATATTGGATTTTTGAAGGCAAACCTTCAACGCATATTCATACTTTTTAAACCATATTATTAACATTGGTATTTAACTAACATTAAAGCAATTTTTTTGATCTGTTTTATTTATAATGGCAGCTAAACAACATTATTTTATGTTTTTTTACATAATTTAAAGGAAATGGCCTTTTCATAACATTTTATTGTTAAAAATCATGCAAATAAAAATTAGGTCAAACAAAATGTTTATTATGTATTTTGGAGCGAATAAAAATAAAATGATGGTAAAATTAGCTACGTTAATTTCGACCGAAGATGACCGCTTTGTGCATTTGTTTTCTACGTGGTTTTCTAGCTTTTTAGTTTCTTTTTTAAAGAAAAGAGTTTTTAATAGACTTAATTAAATGTATTCATTACCTAATAAGTGTGTGTTGTGTGATTAATTGGTGATGGCTAGTTGAGAAGGCAAGATATTCAAGTAGACTGTTAGGAGCTGTAAACATTTTGTTTAAAACTTTATTAAAAGTTTTAAAGACGTGTTAATAAAAAATATTATATATATTTAATAGTTTTTTTGACATACCGATAGATGGCGTAATGGACAATAAACTACTACGTTTCTGCAATATCTTCGCTTTTTATCGTCTAAACCGTACCCATTAGACAAAAATAATTCTAGAGCGGTCTGCGGTAGGTGATCTCACTTAGCTCTTAAAGAAATATCTTCGGCTAGTGTAAAAATCTGCATCTCCAAGTTGGACAGTGTTCCGAGAGATGGTACTTTGCATTGCAAGGAAATTGCATGCAGTAAGGAGTTTTTTCCTATTTTAATTTTCAACCAAAACTAATAAATACAGAATTTTACTCCAATTGGTATTATATAGAGCGATGTACAACTTAAAATATAAAAAATTCCCAAGAGTTTACTACTTTTATTTTTGAAAACAGAACAAAATTGTATAAGCAAATGTTGTAGACAATTGAATTTTATATATGTCAAATTTTGTTAAAGTTAAAGCATGTTAAAAATGTAATTGTCAATTTTTTACATTACGCATTACAACTTATACAGGGTGATTCAAAAATCGATCACGAATCTTAAGAGGGTGATTCTACTTGACAAAATAAGGGAGAGCTTCATATAATTTTTTTTCAAGTTATCATTCGTTTTTGAGTTACAAGCCGTCAAAGATCAATTTTTATTTTGGTTTTTTCGCCATATTGCATTTATTTTTTAACCAATTCAGTTGATATTTGGCACAAAAATCGAGCTTTGCAGATTCTAAAATTTTAAGACAAAAGTACTTTTTTAAATACCGCACTTTACCTAAAACTTAAAATTTATTTACATTATAACTTTTTTATTTTGACAGATATTGCAAAGCTGGGGGCGCCATTTTATAGACAATCAAAAACTTAAAAAATAAGGTATTTTTTATTAAAGTCGATAAACCTTACCGTTTAGGCACCAATAGACATCAAAGTTTTCATCAATTTCAAATTACCTACATATATACAGGGTGTCCAGTAACTCAAACGACAAACTTTACTGGGCGATTCAACAACAAAAAGAAGAAAAACTTTTTATTAGCATCGGTTGTTTTTCTAATGCAAAAGAAACTCTAAAGAAAACCGCTTTAACTGATAAAACCAGAATAAAAAGAATTCTTTTTATCATGATATCATACCCTCAAAAACAACTTTAGAATCCATAAATAAAATCGGTAATTTAAAGAAGAAAATTATGCTTCATCCACCCTATTAGCCAGATTTAGTTTTCTGTGACTTCTGGCTCTTTTTACATTGCAACAAATGCATGCATAGGAAATGGTTTTTATGTAACAAGGAGATACAGCTATGGAGCTTTAGGGATTCTTAGTTTAGGAATGGAAAACATAAAGGGTTTCAGACGGAAAAATGTTTTTTATCTATGTAATTATGCCTTTGGGTTCGCTCATGTTCATAGACAACCTTTATCTTTCATTCATTTTTTTTTAAACATTAACTACAATAAATAATAAAAACAACGAGTTTATCAATGTAATAAAATATTATCTAGATCTCCAATTAGCGCATCTATCTTCTTAATATAAGCAAACCACTCACCATTATTTTGATCCGATCAATAATCAAAAATAGCAAAAAAATTTGAAGGTAAACCAGAATAGTTGATTCGTACGACCTGTAGAACGAAAACTCACTTAACAAGGAAGTTCAGTACTTAGACAACCTTATTTTTTCTAATCTAAACAACGTACGTACAAAATTATAAAAACACTCAGTATAAATATGTAACACGCGGATATGATAGTACTAAATACCAAATGACGTCACAAAACAGTCGAATTACTCTCGGTGAAAAGCGGTGTTGCCGGAGTAACGCGAGTACTACCTCTATGAACGAACGTTGCGGTACGACTGATTAGCAACAAGCAAAGTCGAGCCATGACTCAGGTATTTGATAGTGGTGTTTTATTTTGTTGTTGACACGCAGAGCTTTCCGTTGCCTAGGTTACCTTTATCCGTCATATTGGAGTTTTAGTAAGTATAGTCGTGGCTTTGAGTTTTAGATTTATATTGGCTCCCTTTTTTATATGATGTCATCAATGGAGTATTTGGAGGGAACAATGGGGTTAACTTCGCATTACTAAATGAGTAATAATAGTTCCATATAGCGGTTTTCTCTATTATAAGAGATTTTCGACAAATTATTTTTCAGGGCATTTCTATAGGTCGATTATGACACAAATCTGTGTGCGCGTTTTTCAAAATCCATTTCTTTAATTTATTATTAATAAAAACATATTTACGGGACGGTGGAGTGAACAGGGGTGCTGGGTGGGGACGAAACAGTAGAAATCCAACGTCAAACACAAGAAAACATTAATACACTGCACTCGGGGCACATGAAAAATGTAAAGAAATTTTGAAAAGTATTAAATTTTTCGAAAAACTATCCCACACATACCAGATATCTCGTCCGCCATTAATTAAAGAAGAAAAATAGGCGCATTCATTTTGGTCAGCTGATAACATGAAGTTCGTCATTATGAAAATGACAGTCTTGATGGAAGCAGCGTTGCCAAACTTCTTATGAAGAATTAACACCAAGGCTATTTCGGGGATTATCCACCATTTCCATGAGAAACAATGGCATTTTTTGTAGAAATGCCTCCTTCTTTATGTTAAGGTATTCTCCTTTTTTCTCTACAAATTATAATAGGAAGAAGGAATAACTTAATTTTTCATATGAATTTTGTCCTGTATCTTCCTTTTTTTTAGCTATTGACACTTTCTCACTTTATTTGGCAACATCGCAAGACATTTACAGTTCTATTGCAAACTCTTCTTTTTATGCAGTGACAGTCATGGCGGGATTGTTGAACTATTATTTATTTTTAATTTTTTTAAACAGTTTTTTGGACAATTTTGT
Organism: Listronotus bonariensis; assembly: GCA_014170235.1. Lineage (NCBI taxonomy): Eukaryota > Metazoa > Arthropoda > Insecta > Coleoptera > Curculionidae > Listronotus > Listronotus bonariensis. The sequence continues at coordinate 37,072 of JACEGR010000392.1, forward strand.
AAACAGAAAGTGCGGTGTGTACAGTGAAATACTGTTTTTGGGCGTTTAATGTAGGATTTCTACTGTTTCGTCCCCACCCAGCACCCCTGTTCACTTCACCGTCCCGTAAATATGTTTTTAATAATAATAAATTATAGAAATGGATTTTGGAAAACGCGCACACAGAATTGTGTCATAATCGACCTATAGCAACACCCTGAAAAGAATTTTTCAAAAATCTCTTATAATAGCGAAAACCGCTATATCGAACTATTACCACCAAATGTTGCACTAATACTCATCCACAAATCCAAACGTTGCCTTTTTCAAAACGTGTATTTTTCTAACTAATCAGAACTGTAGATATATCGAGCTATTTAGATCAAGAACTACAGGCCGACAAACTCTTATAGAGTATGCCTCAGCGGCGTATATAGCTACCGCTGTATCAATAATACGGAGCCCCCGGGCTACAGGTGCCCCTAACGTATGTAATGAAATGATGAGAAATTCCTTTTTTTTTCAAATCATTTTAATTGGAAAAAATGTTGGTCGGCTACGGCCTCGCGCCTGGAGGGCCCGGGCAAAATGTGATGTAGGGAAAATACCAAAATAAAAGATGTGGACGGGCTTGGACGCCCAAAATTGTAAATCAGGGGCCCCGCAAAACTGTAAACGTGTTAAAAAAATGAGAAACGACCTTTTTTTTCTTTTTTTTGGTCCTCGTTTTTACAGGATAAGAGGGGCCTCGCTGATAACTTCGCCTACGCTGAAACGGCCTCGCATGAAAGGTGAGGACCTTTTTTGTGGTCCTCAATAATTTTTCTCATGAAACGGGCCTCGCGTACACGGCTTCGCCTACGCCAAATTTTGGTCACGCAACGCCCCTTCGGCATTCCCACGCTACCTGAATGTGCGATGTGTGATAAAATGCAGCAATCGATTGCATAGATTTTAGATTGAAAGACGGTAGAAGATTTTCCTAGGAACTTGGCAAGTCTACATTTGGGGCTGTAAACTCCTTGCCACAACTCCTTATTCCATCTTGGATCCATCTCTATCAGATCAGTGAATAACGTTTCAGTTGTGTTATCTTGTCCCCTATAATTGGGTGGCTGTCAATTGCCACTTTAAAAGGGCGTCGTACCACTGGAATTTTAGCTGTAGGTTTGGTTAGAGTGTCGAGTCGAATAATTCCAAATATTCTAAAGTGACTAGTCAGGCTTCCTCTAGTTTACCTATCTGTATTGATCTTGAGACACTAAATAGAGGGTGGAGGAAGCTTAACATTGCCTCCATGACGGCGGTTGAAGTAGTTCTTATCGCCCCTGTAGTACCTAGACAAATATGTCGTTATTTCCTATGTTTATACCGGGTGTTGCTCCGTCAAGCGGGACATAGAGAATCCCATGTAAATTTTGAAGTGGTCCAATATTGGCTCCCCTAATTATTTTAGAAGAAAATATACAACATGTACAAATTTCAGCTCTTCTCAGTCCGCCAGCTAAGAGATAAATGCTAAAATAAGTTACGGATCTCCTATCTTCTTACCCGCCTTGTATTATTAGAAGTTTATAATAAAATACTAGAAAAATTATTTAACCTCTTACTCTCAAGTTGTCAGATCAATGTCACATCATTCTTAAATAATGAACTACTTAAATCAAGAAAAAATCACTATTATAAAATGGTTTTACCAGGGAAATAGTTATCGAAGAGTAGCGGACATGTTTGCAGCCTATTTTCCCAATAGGCCAATAGCAAGTAAATCGACAATAGAACGGACGATACAAAATTTGAAACTACAGGCACAGTAATCAATAATTGCAAATGTGAAGAAAATCGACGAGATCTTTCGCCAAACGATTTTTTCTATGGGGACATTTAAAAACTAAGCTACCAATAAAAAATATGAACATTTAGTCCAGCTAAGGAATGCTATTTCCGCTGAATGTGCCAGAATATGGATGTACCAATTAGCCAACGTAAGAAATGAGTTTTATAATCGTTTGGGTTATTGTCTGGCAGTTAATAGAGGAGTATTTGAGCATTTGATTAAATCCTGATATTTTCGTCATAAATTGATTTCTAAATGTAAAAAAATTGTTTTATTGTCTTGCGTAACTGTGAGTGCATGTGTTGGAATTAGCTGTAAACTAAAATGAAATGCGAGGATTCTTTTTGAAATTCTCGTATAAAATTGTTCAGTTTTGGCAATGACATTATAAATTAATGATCTAAATTGTCACTGATAAATCGATATGGTGTTTTTATTGTTGATTTCTAGAGTACAGGGTGCATATTAAGATACTACGTTGCAGAAGTATTAAGCAGTTTACTCTTTACTGGTTGGTTGAAAATGCTCAAATTTTCATTTTGGGTGGAACTTACTGTGCTCTTCAATAAATCCTAATAACATTTTTTTCTAAAATAATTAGGGGAGCCAATATTTGACTACTTCAAAATTTACATGGTATTCCCTATGTCCCGCTCGACGGAGCAACACCCCCGGTATACTTACTAACTATGGTTTTAGCAGGATGTTGAAAAATTATTTATTTTTTAGCTATTTTTCAGTCAAATTTACCAAAATATGTACCTATTAATGCCATTACTATACCAATGGATTTATTTTCTTTTATCCTTTTATTTTTTGCGCTGCTGAATTAATTGTTTTTCACGAATTCAATTTCACGAACTACTATTCGTCAAGTTCCATGACACTTTGTTTTGATCAACTAAAACGGTTCTTGGACACAGCTTTAACAATTTAGGTAGTTTCGTTTTTTACAAGACAATTCCTAAAAAGAAATTAAATAATTAAATATAACGGGCAATATTTAATCACTTAGGTAAATACATTTAAATAACTTTTAATTGTTGGTCTGGGGTAACGTGATCACAGGTTCTAATAATTATTCGCACCTTTTTTCTACTCTTTTACTAGAGAGTGTGCCTTAATTAATGGTATTGAAGACACCACAGATTTTTTTACGCCAAAATATTAAGAGTTCACCTAATAATATATTTATATCTAAAAGTAGTAATAGTAAAAAAAGATTTTTAATTTATTTCGAAAATTTTATACCGGTTGTTTACAGCCAATAAAATGCCTTGATTTTGACAAGTTGCTATGACGACAACCTGAATTTTTCGAAATTTTTTCGGTCACGATACCTAGCTGCAAAATTAATATGTGATAATTTTCCTGGCTGGACAGCTGTCACGTGCAAATGCCAAAATAACAGAATTTATTTTTTTTTAATTAATTTTCTACCTTCTCAACTGATTCCTTATAGTCCTCTGAGTTTTTTCTTTTCATGTTAAATCCCCAATCCTCTAAAATTTTAGCGAGATCTACTTCAGAGGTTTGTTCTTTAATTTGGTATTTCCTTTACAAAAGGTCAAAAATTGTTTTCTTATAGTTGACTTGGATTTCTTGGTATTATTTTTGACGATGCTTTGTACATGTAGTGCATTTTTAAAGAAATAAAATTATATCTATCTATCTATCTCTCTTTCTATTAAATTATCGGTAATTTTCTAGAAACCTGCGGCAAATGGGAGAAATTCCACAAAATATAAGAGAAAAGGCCATAAAAGCGACCGAAAATCTTTTGCCAGTTAAATCAAGGCAACAGTATGATCGGGAGTATGGCATAGTTATTTGGTATTTGGAAAGATGCGAACGCAATTCTTCAAATAACCGAAACCGTTTTAATGGCATATTTTCAGAAACTGGTAAGTTATTGATTTTATTTTAATACATATTTTTGTATAAACTTGATCTTTATTGTGAGAGAAATAAAATTGGATAAGCAATAAAATTTCCATATTTGCGCATTAGAGCATTATAAGCGAGCATTATCATAATGCCCGCTTATAATGCCCTAGGTGTGATAGCAGGTATTATTGCTACCATAACATATTCCGTTTCTAAGGTATTACAGATCAATAATAGATGGGTAAAACATAAATTCATTTATGATGAGGCAGCTATAGTTACGGCTAATACCACAGAAAAAAAAATTGAAGTGTGTGAAAATAACCCTAGCTAGAGTTTTAATGAAATAATTTTAACGTAAATTTATCGATTTTTTTTTCATTTTGACATCCTGTATCTTTCTTATAATTAAGTGTTGGATATAGGTATGTTTGGTTAAATCAAAATATTTTGGCATAAGAAATCTGTATAGTGTCTCTACGTACGATTAATTAGCGGACACCCTGTATAAACTTATACTTCCAAAGGCCTTTCTTAAATGACTGATTCCATCTACAAAAGTTAAAAAGTATCTTAATAAAAATATTGAACCTATCTCGGCCATTGTTTCCTTTAATCACCCTCTTAAGACATTTCTTGCATTTTTATGATTTGAAAGGCAGTTGTTATTCATATTTTTATGACTCACCGACGTACCTGACGGCACAAGAGTCTACCATAATGGGATCCCAAAAGCTATAGATAAGAGGAAGTTATTGTGAGAGGGTTTGGTATTTTTGGAATGTTATTTTTCAAAAGATTTTTTGTGAAAATTGTTGTTATAAGTCGAATGATAAGTAATATAAAATGTCTTTTTCGTATTTTTGGGACATAACTTCAGACGACGCACATTTATCATGATGGACCGGTGGACCCCTGCGGTGAGTATTTTTTTTAAATATCCTCATACGAATATACTTTTAAAATGCACTGCTGAAAAATTAATATCACTCTTTTAAACATAATCTGAAACCAATTTTTGAAAAAAAACTAGGTTTGTTTGGTAATAGTTCGATATAGCGGTTTTCGCTATTATAAGAGATTATCGAAAAATTCTTTTTCAGGGCGATTCTATAGGTCAATTATGACACAAATCTGTGTGCGCGTTTTTCAAAATCCATTTCTTAAATTTATTATTAATAAAAATATGTTTACGGGACGGTGGAGTGAACAGGGGTGCTGGGTGGGGACAAAACAGTATAAATCCAACGTCAAACACAAGAAAACATTAAACTGCATTCGGGGCACATGAAAAATGTAAATTAGTTTTGAAAAGTATTAAATTTTTCGAAAAACTATCCCACACATATGAGATATCTCGTCCGCCATTAATTAAAGAAGGAAAATTCATTTTGGTCTGCTGATAACAGGAAGTTCGTCATTATGAAAATGACAGTCTTGATAGAAGCAGCGTTGCCAAACTTCTAATGAAGAATTAACACCAAGCCTATTTCGGGGATTATCCACTATTTCCATGAGAAACAATGGTATTTTTGTAGAAATCCCTCCTTCTTTATGTTAAGGTATTTTCCTTTTTTCTCTACAAATTATAATAGGAAGAAGAAATAACTTAATTTTTCCTAAGAATTTTGTCCTGTATCTTCCTTTTTTTAAGCTATTGACACTTTCTCACTTTATTTGGCAACATCGCAAGACATTTACAGTTCTATTGCAAACTCTTCTTTTTATGCAGTGACAGCCATGGCGAGATTGTTGTACTATTATTTATTTTAATTTTTTTAAACAATTTTTTGGACATTTTTGTAAACAGAAAGTGCGGTGTGTACTGTGAAATACTGTTTTTGGGCGATTAATGTAGGATTTCTACTGTTTCGTCCCCACCCAGCACCCCTGTTTACTCCACCGTCCCGTAATATGTTTTTATTAATAATTAATTATAGAAATGGATTTTGGAAAACGCGCACACAGATTTGTGTCATAAACGACCTATAGAAACGCCCTGAAAATTTTTTTTCAAAAATCTCTTATAATAGCTTTGTTCGTAGAACAAAATTTCCAACCAATTTCCAATTTTCTAATGCGCATGCTTGGTTGGAAATAATTTTCTGATTAGTTTGAAATTTTTATCTCTGCGAACGGTATGATGTAAAATGCCAACTGAAACCCCTAACCCAACTTTTGTGTTTGTGTTTACATTTTACAACGGCCTAGTTTGAACAAAATTTTGTTAAAACACTTTTCAAAACGTTTTTAAACCAACCAAAAATTAAAATGTAATTTCTGAACACACACTAAACTCTAAAAACTAGCTAAACTGTTTGTAAACAACTACCTGCAACTACGAATCAATAAAATAAATGACAAAACACAGACGTAATGGCCATTGCGCATGTCTCAAACTAAAAATTTCTCCAAAATCAGCGAATTATTCTGACGGTTGGAAACTAGTTCACAACGAAAAATTGGACGTCTGCGAACAGAGGATTTTTGATCAGCAGTTTGGGATTTCTTCTCTACGAACACTTTTAACTAAATGCGCATGCGTCTGACGGTTTCTGATAGTTTCTGACTGCTCTACGAACAAAGCTAATAGCGAAAACGGCTATATCGAACTATTACCGTTTGTTTTAATGATAGACCTATTGGTCAGTCTGTGCGTCCATAAAAGCCTTTATTCTGAGACTGCTAAGTGTGCTTTTATCGCTGGCGTCAAAATGTATCAGTAACTGAAATATAACTCTAAATGGGCGATGGGCGTTTTGTGTAAAACACGTATTAAATTTAACACTGCTCGTGTTTGGTTACTTTAAAATTAGGTATCGTCTATAGACGGCATAAAAAATGATTTGTACAGTGTGTCTCCAGAAGATGCAAAAAAAGGATACCATAAATTCCGAAGGCTAAACGCTAAAATATGACGAAACATACCAGGGGCGTAGCTACCCCGGGCTATAGGGGCCCCCAATTGTGGGTAAAGCAAGCATTTCTGGTAAAAATCTGTAAAATTATCGGTTAAATTGGAAAGTGGGGTTCTTTTTTTTGGTTTTCAAAATTTATTTTTTGTGCTCCTCCAAGGGAAAGTGGGGTCCTTTTTTTGGGTTTAATTTTTTTTTATTTGGCGCCCTCCCCCAACTTATTGTGATACGGAGCCCCTCCAAGGCACGCTATGCCACTTAAACTTACCTTACTCCAAAAGTGGAGATACAGAATACAGAGGATCAAAAATGTATTCTGATTTCTTATATTTGCGCCCCATCCGCCAGATTGGGAGGGGAGGAACGCAAATTTAAGGTAAAAAGAAAGTTAAATATAACTTTTTTTTAAAATACATTTCACTAAACAACTTCTGCATTTAACTTTTTCTTGTATATCTCTTATGGTTTTTCCAAAATTATAGTATTTCATTTTATATGGGACACCCTGTACATAAACACACATTTTGCATGTGTAATATTTATGCACATTTTAGTTCCCGGACGGTAAAAAATGCATTTTATTGTCATTAGGAAAAATAATGTAATGCCATCATCTAAAAGGCATATTTTTGCTAAAACCTTTTTAATGATGGATGCCATCACATTTTCTGCAACACGTGGCCCAATAACGGCCAATTGCCCATTTTGATGTCTTTTTAATACCTTTTTGCCAATGCCTTGCCGGCAAAAATGTTATATGGGACTATTATTAAATACTAAACAAATATTTATGATTAGCTACAGTTAGTTGTTAAAAGCATAAAATGTTAATTTTCAGAGTTACAGCTATCATTAGAAAATTTTTGCGAACCTTGTATAGGTACTTTACCTCCCCCTCCACACTAAAAGTGAACTGACAGCGTTTTTTCCCTCTGACACTTAAGCATTTTCCAGCTATTTTCGTCTCTCTCAAATTCCATGTTATCCTGTCCCCCATGCTATCCCTTCTCATATTTGCATAAATTTACTGTTCAGACAGTAAGCTACTGACCTAGTGCACTGACAAGTGCCCCTCTTCCCTTAATATGCTCCATTTCCAATCTCATTGATCTCAAAACTCCCGCACCGATTCTTTGCAGAGTTATTTTTGATTACCCAATCGGCCTTCTGCAGTCCTAATAATTTGGAGGCTCAAAAGGCGGTCCTAGGGGGTTGGACGAGGCGTAGCCCCGAATCCTGTGTGGGTCGCGTCGTAGCACTCCTTACGCCCGCGAGGTCACGTCTAAGGCAAGTCATACACGCACGGATATTCAAAACCATTCAACCCATTTCGCTAAAGAGTTAAGAAATAAAATCTTAAGTCGTTTTAACAATTATCCATAGGGAAACAAAAATTAAAAATGCACAATTATGACCAGTGGCGTAGATTTTTTTTCCGGTACGGGGAAGGGTAATTGAAGGTATAAATGGATAAAGTATATTTGAGCGTCGTTTTGTATGGTAAAATCCAAAATGGACCAAAAAGGTCCTAACCTTAAAAACACCTACTTCTTACCAAAACATGTAAAGGGTCTTTAACTTAGGGGTCGTCCAATAATCACGTGAGGCTTGAACAGGGGACGAAGGGGTTTGGAAAAAATCACTAAACATCACTAGGGGGAGGGGTGTAGTAAAGATATCATGTGTATTTATTTTTTTGTTGAAAAGCTTGCAATTTTAATGTCTATCTGAATATTTTTATAACGGTTCTTTATTTTACAGAATAGAATTATTTTACTTTTATTTAAAGATGATACTGTAAAAAAATTAAATAATTATATATTTTGTACCAAAAAAATACACGTAATAAGAAAATGGGAGTTAGTTTAAAACCTTACCAAGCATACTAGGGGGTAAAATAAAAACACAAGTGACTTAAAAGTTGTGTTTTTAATTGCTTAATCGAAAAAAATCAGAACTATAAAAAGTATGTATCGCACTTTTTTCCTAATAATATTGCCTGTGAATCCCCCACTAGCCCATTGATTTTAATCTAGTTAGAGGTAAATAAGAGTCTTATTACTTAAAACAACTGTACCAAATTTTAAATCAAATCGATTTAAGGATATGTCCAAAACACCGACTTTTTTGAAAATCTTTGACGCTCTGTACATCAAAAATAAAGCTGCCCAGGTAAAACTTGTTTTTTATAAGATAACATTAGCAATCACCGTTTATAGTTTCGTATCATAACTGGGAAACAATTATTATTTTGTAGTTTGTACAGGGTGGTCCAAATTAAACTTGCACACTTTTTACCTAATAATAACTTTTTATCTGTTGCGCCTATCTTTTTTATTTTTGAAGGGCTAATACGTTGATAAGTTTTATTTAGGTTTGCCCATTTTGGTTAAATAGATTTAGACAGAACTGGACTAATGGGACTTTTTCCAAAATACTGTATTTAACCTCATTCCAAATCTGATCTAGCTACAATTAAGCTATAGTTATTTACATTACAAGATGCGAAAGTTTACTTTTTGGTGTGAGGTGGTTTTTAAATGGCCGAGGGGAAGCCGAGGCTATTTAAAACCTCCGAACACTTGAAAGGCCTTTCGCATCGTGTAATGTATTATATTTTTCTGCTACTGTTCTATGTATCGCATAATTTAATAATCATTAAAATCATGTTTTAATAGAAATATCAGAGATTTTGAAATTTTACCTGTTAAAAATTAATCCATAGCAACACATTTATTGTTGACATTGTCTGTCATCAGCACTTGTCAGATATTGAATTATTGTTAATTTAGTATAATTCCATTCCCATTTTAAAATGTTAAATGAATATGAAAATGGCATCCAAAAGGCAGCTGACCTTGCGTGTGCCTCACTTCTGCCAGACAAATCTAAAGAGAAGTACCATCAAACATATAAATCGTTTTCTGAATGGCTTGCTACAAAAAATGTGGGGCGGATTGACGAGAATGTGATGTTGGCGTATTTTCAAGAAAAATCCGAGTCTTTATCACCACCAACCCTCTGGTCTGTATATTCCATGCTCAAGTTAACAATTTCCGTAAACAAAAATCAAGATATTTCGGAGTTCAAGAAACTAGTTGCTTTTATTAAAAGGAAAAACGATGGTTATGAGGCAAAAAAGTCAAAAATTTTTAAGGGGGGCTAAGGTCAAATCGTACAAAAAAGCCATGTTTTCGTGATTTTTTTCTGACGACACAGTTAAAATTTATTTACTCAACCAATGGTACATTAAAGTATGACATTCGAAGAATGTTTCATCAAATTTTTACAAAAAAATATTAAAAAATACGGCAATGGCAGCAATTGTTCGGACGTGTCTCGAAAAAAGTTGAATTGCGGTGCCCCTCATAACTTGGTGCTGGATCATCCGAAATCAAAAAATCAAAGTTCATTCGTTAGATAATAGTTTTCCCCAGGTAACGCTGTCGAGTTTTTTGTTTTCCAAATTTTTTCATTTTTTCGAACACTTTGAAGTGAAAAACACAATTTTGTGGGAAAAAATCGGCTAATTTGTTATTGCAAAATCAAAATTATGAAAAAAAAACTCGACAGCGTTACCTCGTAAATGATGTGCAGAAATAGTGTTTAAAATTTCAAAAGGATCGGTGCAGTAGTTTTGGAGTTATCAGGGCACCGACTTTGAAAACGTGAGTTGTGAATTGAATACCTTACCCCCTTAAACCAATGCGCTTAAAAAAAACTCGACAGCGTTACCTCGTAAATGATGTACAGAAATAGTGTTTAAAATTTCAAAAGGATCGGTGCAGTAGTTTTGGAGTTATCAGGGTCACCGACTTTGAAAACGTGAGTTGTAAATTAAATACCTTACCCCCCTTACAACAATAAAGCATGCATTTCTCTCGATTTTAAAAAGTAACTTTTTTTTAGTGTCCTTTGAAAATCAAAAATGTGAGGTTACCATGGTTACTGAGTTAGATGCTGACCAAACTTAACAGTAAATTAATTAAAAATAAACGTATTAGCCTAATTGTAGATAAATTTTTTTTTGCAACGAAGTTTAATGCATCATTTTGGAAAAAGTCCCGTAAGTCCAGTCCTGTTTAAATCTATGTGACCAAAATTGTCAGACTTAGAGAAAACACATCTACCTATTAAACCTTTAAAAATAAAAAAGTTAGGCGCAACAGATAAAAAGTTATTATTAGTTAAAAAATGTGCAAGTTTAATTTGGCCTACACTGGGAGATTTATACTGTTTGCAGTCGAAAGCATGTAGTAAGGTGTATGGCGAACTTTAAGAGGCTTGGACAGGAAACATTGTAAAGTGTAATCTGGCCGTCCCAACAACAAGCGAAGAAGAAGGTATAACAAAATTTTCTACATCAGCCTTGGTGGCTGGCATTTTACTCGTGACGGATGACACTGACGGTGTTCTGTAATAGGGCGGGTCCAATGGCATATTTAACATAGAGGGTGGATAAAAGGAGGCTCCTGTGGCGGTCCTATACCTCTAACTATACTGCTTTTCCATTACTACAAGATAAACCTAATAATTTTGATAATATATAAACCACGACCTAATTAAGCTACTTTAATAAGGTTTTTAAACAAATTAATGAAAAAATACAAACTTATGTCGTTCGCGGTTTTGAATTCGAATATTCGAAAAGAGTTTTTTTTTCATGTGGACTTTTGTTGCTTCGGTTTTAATGTGCTTTATAAATATTTACTGAAAAAAACTAATTTTGGGACATTCTGTAAAAATATTTCATTCATAAAAAAGGCGCGACTGAAAACATTATCTGAGGTTGTCTTTTTTCAAAAAATATAAAAAACTGCCCGACCCGTGCCCAAGTTTTTCTCTGGACTTCAATCATATTAAAATATAGCCTATAACACTCCTGCGGAGTGTAGCTTTCTGATTGTGAAATAACTTTTATGATCGGTTCAGTATTTTCGATGATTAGCTACGATAAACAAACAAACAAAGTTACAAACTTTACCTTTTTATAATATTAGTAGGTATAGATATAAAAAAAATATATCAATCTGGACAACCAAATCATTAGGAAAAGTTATTATCCTAACAAGTGTGGAAAGTTATACCATTTGTTGAACGATGGTTATACTTCTCCCGCCAGGGCCGTATTATCCATTAGGCTGACTAGGCTACAGCCTAGGGCGCCATGAAAAATAGGCGCCAGACAGGGAAGTAATAGGCGCTAGACAGGGGAGTTTTTAAAAAAGTTTATGTTTTTTTTTTGGTCATCAAATTTCGGGCGCCTGGCACTCAAAATAGGCGCTACGGAGGAAAGAACTTTTTTTTCTCTTCAAATTTTTTTTGCTAGAAAATAGGCGCTTCGGGAATTCTAGCCTAGGGCGCCTTAAACAGTTAATACGGCCCTGTTTCCCGCACGCAAACTGCCGATGCAGCTAAGTGCGGGAAAGTTACTTTTCGCAAGAGTTAGGATCAATATTCTTTCTACAAGCATAAAAGAGACAATTTAAACATTCCTTAAAGTTTATTTTAAATCACCATCTAACAAAATTTTATTATCGGAGGACATATTTATTTTTTAAAAAATGCGTGCGGGAATTTTTTTTCACACGCTGTGCGGGTAAATTTTATTTCCACACGCCGTGCAGGACAGGGACAATTTCCAAATTAAAATGCGTGCGGGAAAATGATGCTTTAAGCATGCTTGTAGAAAAATGATTGTTACTTTAATAAGTAAATAAAACCTCCTTTTTTATCTTTGGACAAACCACGAAGGCTTAAAGCCTAAATACTAACGTACCGTGGGTGTCTTGAGCGAGGTAAGAGGGAGTTTGTTGACACGGGACTTAAATACTTGAAGATTTGGGGGAAGGAAAGACCTCCGCAGGCAGCAGGTTCCACAATTTAGAAACCCTGGGGATAAAAGAACGAACAAAGTGAGAAGTTCGGGGCCTGTCCAGTTGGACCGTATAGGGATGCACACGCGCGGAACCACGAGTTTCTTTGTTGGGAACCGTGAGTGGAGGAACTATTCTGGCCAATTCTTCAGAGCAGAAGCCATGGAAGTACCTATAAAAAGCGATAAATCCCCCACAGCCCGACGATGGGCAAAACAGGGAAGCCTTTCTGTAAGTGAAGGATCATTAATGAGACGAATAGCTCTTCTTTGAATATAATCAAGAATGCTCAGGGTTGTGGGGGACGCCATGCCCCAGATATGGGAACAATATTCCAAGGGAGGTCGAATTTGGGACACATATAAAGTGTATAAATTAGAAGGGGAAAAATACTTTTTGCTCGAAAGAGAAATCCAAGATTTTTTGAAGCTGCCGTGGCTATAGATACAATGTGTTTATGCCAGTTAAGGTTACTTTGAAATACTTATCCTATATATAATCCTTAAAATTTGACATAGTTTTCGGGGATTTTATGTGCATTTTTCTCCTTCTAGTCTGTGTGTATTTCAAAGCAAAGCCTACTTGGAATAGTGCATTCATATCTGGAAAATGACGTCGCTTAAAACTTATAGCATTCTTGATTGCGTTCAAAGAAGAACCTTTCACATTATTAATGACCCACCCCACTCTTAGAAGTAAAATTCTTTCTTTTGCCCACCGAATAACTCTGAAACTGTATTAAACAAACTTTTTTATTAGGGCTATTTCCACGAATTTTGTTTGCTTCATAGAATTAGACAAAATAATTAATAATTCCTCCTCTGGAAGCATTTTTTTAGTAAACCATACAGAGTGAGTTTATTTTTCCATTAGTTAAAGAGAGTGACTAGAGAGGACATTGACCGGACTGACTGATTCATACACCCACAAACCAACTGTCAGTTTTCGCGCACAGCAACACCATTTGTACCAGGATCGCATAAAGCAAAACATGTAAAGATGGCTTCACACTTGCGGCGAGAAAGTCGTGAAACGTGAATGTGGATGATTTCGCGGATGTTGACTTTGCCTTCTGTTTGCTTGGCATGAATTTAGCTCGCACAAGATCAAAAGGTAAAGATCATCATCGTGGAATTATAATAATAAATTCGAACTAAGTAATTAAATAATTAAATAGTTTAAAAAACTAAAAAACACGCTTTTATATGCAACCGAACTAAAAATTAGAAAATAATTTTTCATTAAAAAAAATATTGTAACTTCATAGTAAAAAGCGTGGGGTGCTTAATATATTAAATGTTATAATTATTATATTTGCCAATATCTATGATGGAAAAGTTATGAAAAAATAGTAAAATGCACCCCACGCTTTTTACTATGAAGTTACAATATTTTTTTATATGAAAAATTATTTTCTAATTTTTAGTTCGGTTGCATATAAAAGCGTGTGTTTTTAGTTTTTTTAAACTATTAATTATTTTTCATTTTTTAGTTCGTTATATCAATTAATTTTTTAAAAATAAATGTTACTATGAAATGACAATAGTAGCAAATTTTAAAATTTTTTCCAACAGATTGCAACTCACTAAAAAATTTCTTCTTCATTAAGTAGCAAAGTTTGAAATTTTGCCAACAGATGGCAATCCAGGCAATGTTTGGACCGTTGCCAACATATTGCAACCCACTAAAAATTTCTTCTTCATTTAATAGCAAAGTTTGAAATGTTGCCAACAGATGGCAACCTAGGTGTTGTTTTTATAATATAATGGAATTTTTTTCCTGGCGATCAAAAACAAGATAACGGGATACTGTTTGCAGATTATTGCATTGTCATGGGTCCTTAATACGTGTGCAAAGTTTCAAAGAAATCGAATAGCTGGAAGTTGGTTAAAATTAGGCTCAAAGATTCCGTTACATAGGCAGCCAGATGGATAGATAGATAGTTACAACCCAAGTTAATAAAAGCGTGTTAAAAATGTAATAATTCCACCCTAGATTTTTACGTTTGGGCCATATGAATAAAAGAAGCAAATGCTTGCTTATATGCAAAAGGTAATTGATCAATTGAAAAAGCTACTGAATACTGAATAGCAGCAGCACTTTTCTATCTATAAGTTAATACTCGCACTTTTAAGCAAATGCTCATACGTTTGAAGTAATAAATCCTTCTTTATTTCGAAATTATGATCAATACCTTATACCTTTTACTTATAAGCAAAAGCATTTGCTTCTTTTTATTCATATGGCCCTTTATAGAAATATAGAAGGATTTATTTCAAACTCCTAAACCCCTTACCTATGTGTAGGGGTAAAATACCGATTCCTTTTTTTTACAATTGGTTTATTTCTTAAATTTAGTAACAATTGTAGAGCAGGATTTTGGCAGTGACAATAATCCTATATATATTTTATAAACAGCCTCAACAAAAACCATATTTTTACGGCTTTTTATTTCCAGTTTTCTTTATGTGCTACTACTAAATGGAAAGGGCCAAATTCGACCTTTACTTTACTGCTAGACGACAACCTAAGTATCAGGAAAACATTTTTCGAGAGCCGAAACTTTCGTTGCTGTTTTATCACTCACATATGCGTAACTAGTCATCCACATATGACGTAATGCTGGTTACACATGGTTGCTAAAACTCGAGCGTCCGTAGCAGGAGAGCAGCAAAGAGCAGGAATAGCTGTTGTTTAACCGCTGTCCTGTATGAGCAACGCCGCCTGCTGCCTTTACTATCGGGCACAGTGGTACAGTGGTACAGACATACCTGTGGTCGACAGGAGAGGTATAGACAAGATTATTATAAGGAGGAGAGGTATATTTATTTACCTATCTATGCAGGTATACCTGCGCAGGTAGATTGAATGCCGTCACGTGTCTGTTGGATAATCCGACTAAAAACGTCAACAGGCTCTCTGCACGCTGTGCAGTGCACAGATTTCGCCAACCTACAAACCTTCCGGTTGACCTGCCCATGTATACTTGTATACCTTTTAGTTCTACAGAAATGTGTGTGGCGGACATGGCAACCCGTTAAAGAAAGAGGGAATAAGCAAAAACCTATATTTAAAAGGTCGATGGGTTTCTTCTCCATTAAAATGTGATTTTTTGTTTTCTTTTCGGCAGTTGAGAAAACCAGTTCAGTAAATACCAGTGGCAACGCTAGCTTTTTGGTTTAGGGGCCGGGGCAGTGCCAGCTTTAGCACTATCGGTAACCTTAATTTTTTTTTTAAGTCTCCGGAGTAAAAAAATTAATTACCTTTTAAATCTCGCCCTTTCCCCGTTATTAATCCCGTCCTTTCCCTCGTATTTTGCGCTTTTTAGGCCTTTACATTCATGAAAAACCACACGTTTCAATACACTTCCTGGTGCTTGCGGTGCCCCTTTTTCTTTACAGCCCTGGGCGGTCGCCCTACCGCCCCCTATCCAAGCGCCGCTACTGGGGGACCGAACCATTTTTAGGGATGGCCGAATTTTTTTAAGGAATAAAAATTTTGAGGATAAAAAAAGGTCCTCACCGATATAAACCTTAATTTCCTTAGTCCAGTATCATGTGATTTCCTTTCCCACAATATTCAACTGTAATGTTTTCTGTCTCGCCACTTTTATGTTCCACGGGGAGGCGGGGGCATCAATTTTTCAGGGGTTGCCCGGGCCACACCTCGCCCCCCTAGGCGTCGCGGATGAGAGGTAGATTTTGACTTGGCTAGTTTCAGTGTGTATGTTTCGAATATCGATCGCTCTAGCAGGAAATTGGTCAGGATTGGACTTAAAATAGCAAACATTTTGTTCATACATATATGCGGGAAAAAAAAAACGGTTAGTTTTAATTAAAAAGTTGATATGTTGTGTATATTAGGACTTGACTTGCTTGTATTAGAATAGAGAAAATGAAAATAAATTCTAAAATTTACTGCAAAGCAGAATTTCAAAGCTAAATGATATAAATTATTCACACCAAATTTTTTAAGTCAAGAAATAAATTATAAAATGGGTTTATTCATTAATAGCAATAGCATTTTTTTTAAATTTTAAATATAAATAATATAAAATGATATGACGAATGCGCCAGAATATTTCCATATTAGAATTTTTGCAACGTTTCAAGGCGAATTCTTTTCGCTGAATATGATGGTCCTAGTCAGGACCAGACTTAATTTAAATACAAGGTGTTCGTAAACTGCGGTACCAAACTGCTGGTGGAATTTTCTCATTAAAATAAAAAAGTTCATTGAAATATGAGCCCGCAGATTCATCGTTCCCAAGATACAGAATATAAAAAAAAATGTTTCTTTTACTTTTTTTTCCTTTACTCAATTGTATTGTAATTTGGAAATGAGATTAATAGAATTAAGGAGATAATTTAGCAGTAACTAAATTTAAATTAATAAGCCCGGTGACGTCACGATCAGTACCTATACGAATATTCCTAACAAACATTGAGTATAAAAATGATTATATGTTCTTTGGTTTAAGCAAATAAAAATACAGCTTTTATGTCTCAAAATGATTTTGTATCTAGCTCAAGAGAAAAGAGACATTTTGCACCTCTTAAAATACCAGACGTTTTTGGCCTCCTTATGGTTATCGTTATTAAACATAACGATTACTGCAGCAGTTTAAGACAGAGATTTTGCAGCCTCTTTTAAGAAATTTATCTTGCGTTTGCGCTTTCGATACATAACCTTATTTTTGCCTGTGGTTCACCGATTTGAAAGTTAACGAAAAATCAGTATTTACTTTCATTCTTCATAAGATATAAATTGATATTTAAATATATGCAAACACTTCTGTTGATTTCGTTTTTAAAGTAGATGCAAACAATACAGTATAAGCAGAACACAAAAGTAAGGTTAAGTTTGGTAGTAGAATAAAAAACAAGTGTGTCACATTGTAACATCTAAATTAATTACTGATTTAGAATATCCGTAAAAGTCCAAGTCCGTTTGGATTTCTAAACACTATTTGATAATTATTACTCCTATAGATTTTTCGCTAATTAGAGCCTTTGTATAAATGATATTTTAATTAATACGGCAATAAAATTTTAACCTTTTAAATAATTGATATTAAAATTTCTACAATCCGGCAACCACGCAGTTTAACGATAACGATAACGATAAGCTCTTCGGTATTCATCCGTAATTAAAGGAGTCCGGTATGGTTAATAACGACAACGGATCTTGTTTGCGTTACTGCGCAGTCTCAGATTAAAGTTAACCTCAACGGAATTGCAAAATAAGGGGTGCAAAATGTCTCTAAAAAATAATAAAATTCACCTAATTTCATATTCCCAGACCATAATGGATGAGGAGGTGATCTACAAACCGCAGTTTTCGCATAAGAGATTATATTAAGAAAAACAGCTTTTTGTTGCGCATTTGAATAAAATTTCAAACATTTTTAAGAAGTTGAGATAGATGAATACAGTTACTTAAGAAAATCTTTAATTTGGCCATGGAACACTATTTAAAAATAATATTTCATACATAACTCGGTTTTGTTGACTTTGTCAAAAACTGCGGTTTGCAGATCACCTCCTCAGTTCACGAACACCCTGTATACAGGGAAGGGTACGATATAAATCCGACTTTAGACGGTTCGAGGTCGGGGACGCGTGGAAGGGTAAGTAACAGGAAAAAATTGGCAAGACTGGGTAAAGTCGCTATATATTTTAACAGCTGATTTTTATTTTTTAGCGGCACTGGCGTTGGCACTTTCCCTTTGAATAACATGGCCGAAGAGGTACCTTTACGATTTTAAAAAATGGCCGTCAATATGACAGCTATGTCGTAAACCCCTTTATAAAAATGTACTCTGGTTGTCTCTTTGAATTGGTGTAGTGGGCAGTATACAAGATGAATAATATTAAACAATTCGTACATATACACCTACCCAAGGAAAATAACCTTTTTAATAAGGATTTTTATATTTGTCCGAAAATATAGGTTATGTTTGTGACGTCACCTTTTTGCCATAATATTTTTTTATCTGACAAAATAAACCAATACTTGCATACCATAAAATAAAATTACAAAAAAAAACATAATTTTTTTTATCTTACCCTTAATAACGATTTAAACGTAAATTCCCTGTAAAAAATATCCAAAGGTCAGTGACCCCCGTTTACAGGTTTTAAAATTATCTGCAACTGAACCACTAATAAGTACTCAATTTAACTAATAACAGTAAAAACAAAACATATACAGGTTTGGCGAGTTAAATCTAACGGATTGCGTTTTAATGTATTAGACACTAATAGATAGAGAGTAGACAGAGAACGACTGCATAGGTAACCGCCCACCGATAGCGACGGCGATTCCCCGTACTGCTCGGGTCCGCTCGATGTGAATGTAAATTTCGGCTGCCTCGCAGTGCACTTTAGCCTGCGCTTGGAGATGGGTAGGTCAGCCTCAAATAAAGTATTGGAATTTCACGCGCTCAAAACGGCCGACAACTTCTTCTGCACTCTCCGCACGACAATACCATTTAATGATATTAATCTTTTGTTCAACAGTGAAGACCATTTTTACTTTATTACTGTATCCGCCTTCGTACCAAAGGTTAAAATAAATTGTAAACATGATCGGCTAACACGTACTTGGTATTCGAAGAATTGCAACCGAACTTTGACCGGACTGATAAGCGCAACGACGCGACGACGCGATAGCCGCACAGGGCGGAGCCAATTTTGTTCTCGCTCTACTCCGTCTTTCTTTTACACATTGCCCAAAAATCATATTCGAAACTTTTCAAGCGCCGAACGTGTATAAAAGTCCAATGACTAAAAAGCAATCTCGTTCAATTTAATGCATCCAAAACACAATCATGTTCCTTGTCCCGAAAAAAACCATCAAACACTCACCCTTTGCTTATGAGTGGCCAGGTTTTGCAGAGCGGGGACACGTTTAACCTTGTGGGCGTCACATTTGAAAATAACCTTAACTGGCATAAACACATTGTATCTATAGCCACCGCGGCGTCAAAAATGTTTGGATTTCTTTTCCGAGCCAAAAAGTATTTTTCTCCTTCCAATTTATACACTTTGTATGTGTCCTAAATTCGACCCTCTCTGGAATATTGTTCTCATGTCTGAGGAATGGCATCACCTACAACCCTCAGCATTCTTGATGCCATTCAAAGAAGGGATATTCGTCTTATTAATGATCCTATACTTACTCAAAGACTTCCTTCTCTTGCCCATCGTCGAGCTGTGGGAGATCTTTCGCTCTTCTATAGATACTTTTACGGCTTCTGCTCCGACGAATTATCCAGTATAGTCCCTCCTCTTGCAGCTCCCAACAGAGAAACCCTATACGGTCCAATTGGACAGGCCCCGAACTTCCCATTTCGTTCGTTCTTTTATCCCTAGACTGTGGAACCTACTGCCAGCGGAGGTCTTTCCTTCCCCCAAATCTTCAAGTTTTTAAGTCCCGTGTTAACAAACTTCCTCTTACCCTGCTTAAGACACCCACGGTACGTTAGTATTTAGGCTTTTAGCCTTCGTGGATTGTCCAAAGATAAAAAAGCAAAAAAATTACACGAAAACCTCGAAAAAACCTTCCAGTACGATTGTAAACAAGATTACGTCACAAAATTTAGCGAACATAGGCTTAAATGGAATCGAGCGCTCCTAATTTAAAGATTATTTTCCTTGACACATACCTAACACATTTTTTGATAGTACGTCTCTGTGTTATTCATTCATCTGTCTTCTCTTCTGTACTCATTCACTCTTTTACACTTAAAGAGCATCTCCTCTTTCTCACACAGCTGGTGTATGTATATTCAAACAAAAGCTTGCTTATTTTTAGGGTCCACTCAATACCAATATAGTTTGTACGTTCGAAAAAAACGAAATTTATTAGTTATTTTATTAAAATTACTATAGCTCGTTTCCACAAACCGGCAATTCAGTTTTGGGGCTTTTTCGAGAAAATTTTTATATAACGTAACAGGATTACAGAAAACGGCAGGAAGAATCCTGCAACCAGGTGAATTTTATCTAGAATTTGTTCTAGGATGGATAAAAACACATGTTTTTCCTTTAAAACCGCATAAGAAAATGTCCTGTAACAAATTCTTAATCACGTTGAAAATCCGACTGATACAAACATGTGTGAAACAATCGTTCTAGTAGTAATAATAAATTAATTAATCATTAATCATAACAACTACCTACAATTATGTAAAGTTGATTATCCTGTTTACATAAAGAAAGTTTAAATCTAACAAACCTTTTTTAAATTTTAAATGCAGTTCTGTTCTAAATGTTATGAAAAGGGTCCTGCATAAAAAGTAATACACACAAATTTTAAAATTAAAAACGCGCTGGGGTATATGTCTAGTCTTTCGTTTCTGCGATCCTGATCAAAACTGTTCTAAATTTGCATATATCCATATTTGTTTTAACAAAATTGATTTGTTTATTTTATTTTGTGTTATTTTGTTTGTCACGGGCGTGCTCTGGGGGCCAGTGGTGGCTACTCTAGCTTGTTTTTAAATTTGATTAATTCTTTCTTGGTAAGGAGGGATTATTAATTGTACCGCACAGTGCGCTCTCACTTGGTTACAGGGTAAAATGACCCACAGATCATGCAACTTGTTGTACGACAGGTTGTATAACAGACAATCGGTGTAACAAGGTGCATGGACTTTTGCTTACATCTATCCTTGTCGTACAATTTGTTGAACGACAGCGCCACAGATTATGAGATTATTGTTTCGACGGCCGAATCTACTTGAGTTGTACAACCTGTCGTCTCATACAACGCTGTCGTATAACAAGTTGCATAGTTCGTAGGCCGTATTTTTGAACTTTACGTTGACGCTGCCGCCGCCGCAGTTCGCAAATGTTCCATTTATAACTTGATGTTGAACTCTTTGTTTGACCTCCGGACAGTGCGGACGTGCGTAAAGGACTACGAAGTTCTTCCTGGAGTGGCGGTTAGAGGTGCCGTACGGACGTTTTTACCTTCGGGGATCAAGGAAAGATTCACGCTAAATTGACGGCATCTTTCTTCTGGATCTAAGCGCTGTGAGCGAAGATTCCTATAAGCTGATAGTATCCTGTTTGGTGGTGAACACGAGGTGTTCTTGACAGCCGAGAATTTATGCATTGCATCGATTGTTGAATTATTTTGTTTTCTTTTGGAATTTCTGGGAGCTACGAGCTCGATTATCCAGATTTTCCGCCGACGAAGCTCTGGAAAGCATAGTCCGGAAGGGGAAGAGTGTTAGGATCCCATATCTGAATTTTTATATGAAATACATATACTATTTTTTTCCGAATATTTTTTTTATTTATGTTTTAAACCTTTTTACATAATTTACTTGGTTTTAATCAACGATTTATTTAATGTCAAAGTTTTTTAAATATATTTAAATATAACAATTACGTAAAAAAGGTATAAAACATGAATAAATAAAAATGTGATACTAAAAAATTGTTTATTTCCCCTCTTGGAGAAATATAGTGTCTAGTAATAAATATGAATCTAATCTGAAAGTATGCAATTTGTTATATAGATATACAGGTTGAGCTAAATAACATAACACATAGGCAATGTGAGAGAGACAATCTAAACTAATACTGCTTGTTTTGTTATTCCATTACTCGCCGATGTACCAAAACAGCTTGCTCAAGCAGTATACAAAAGCGTTGAGGAAAGTATGAAGTAAGGCGGTTAGTGTGGTTTTTATACCTGAAGACATTTCCAAGTTTTTGGGGGTAATATTTTTTTGGTAACTTCAGGGTCCCCCTCGGGAATATTAAACTCCCTCCGGAAAAATATTTTTGAATTCATCAGCAAATTGGTGAAAAAATTGTAATTTTTTTGTTGTATACAAAACAACTTTTCGTTTCCCTCTTATCTTTCTTTAAGTTTGAAGCGCCACTGTTGCGTGTTTATGAAATTTTTATTTTTATAGCCTTGTTTCCCCTCTTCCTAACAAAGTTTTTTTTATTTTTATTGGAGAAAAATTACAAATTATTTTTAATTCCCCTAACAATTATTAAATTGACAAAAATATTCAAAAACTAAATCCCTCGGAATTGTTAGGTGAACAATCATTAGGAGCACAGACATTTATTAGAGATCATATCTCTGAATCTCGCTCGCACTTGCAGCGTGCCATTCAGATGCGATCAACAAGATTCGGAAACTTCTTCGCTGTGCTGTTCTCCTGATTAAATCAGGGAAGATGGTCGCGAGAATTCGCGGTTTTCCACTTCTTCCCAGCATCCGAGGCCACACTTATCTTCGGTGCTGGCTGGACCAGACGACGGTGTTGCCACATATTGGTAATATTTATAAACATGTTTTACCGACACTTTAAAAATACAACTGATATTATTGGTATTCTTTTAAAAAATATCAATTTCACTTGCAAGTGATCATGATCACTTAATCACGCGACATTAATGAACTCCAGATTGAAATTAGCCACATAAGTTTTAAGAGAATGTTATCAGTTTCACTTTTATCAGATAATTCACTGATAAGGGTTTTTAACCTAACCACAAAATGTCAGACGATTTTTTTCTAAATAAATTATACCTTGTTAGAAAAAGGATAATATCTGGTAAAATAAAAATGAAACTGCTATTAAATTAGTGTTGAAATTTAATTTTCCTACGACCACATGTGAAAATAGTAAATAGCACACTGTTTTCATGCATAGAAAATGCCTTATATCACACTAGTAGTTGCAAAGTACTTTACAAAACTAGTGTTGCAAAGTATAATATAAAGCTGTCATCGCTGTCATTGTTATTTAAAATAAATTTGGAGTTATTAGGCTGTTAATGGGATTTACATTGAAAAAGCCATGCAATATTTTTTTAATGAGGACCTTTTAATTCTTAAATGATAAAAAGCGACTAGGTAGGTGATTTTTGATCAAAAAATATTGTTAAAATATAATATATCGCAGTAAGGAAAAGTATATATCACCCCTAGTGATGCAAAGTTTTTAATTGTTTTCTTATTTTTCCGTGAAGACAAACAAATTTTATTGTTTTTTTGGTGAATAACTTGTGGTCGTAGGAAAAATAGTGTACATTACTTGTGTGAAAATCACTTTCTTACACGCGTGGGTTTGTTGCACTCGGCTGACGCCTCGTGCAACAATATTCCCACTCGTGTGAAATAAGTCATTTTCCACCCTTGTAATGTATTATACTATTAATCCATTTGGGACTGTAAGTTTTGTTTAGTGATACAGTGTTTTTACGCAATTTGAAAAACTTAATTAAAAAAAAATTACAGTGCATACACTTTTGTAAGAAAACTAAAATAAAAATATTAAATACTTACATGCTTTTACATACAATTAAAGGCAATTTCTTTATTTAAATTTTATGGCATTGACATTGATTTACGTCTAAGCTTTTGTCACATTATCAGGTTTGTGTTGAAATTAATTATATAAAAACTAACTTAGGATTTTTGGTATAAAAATATTTTTGGTCGTAGGAAAATATTGTACATGACTCGTGCCAAAGTGATTTTCACACTCGTGGTATTGTCGAACTCGGCTATCGCCTCAAAAGTGCGACAACATTCCTACTCGTGAGAAATATATCACTTTCGACACTTGTTATACAGGTGATTCAAAGTAAGCGGCATCCTTTCAGGGCGTAATCCTTGCATAGAAATAAGGCGAAAAGTTCCTATGAACGTGTGGCCGAAAATGCATATTAAGGGAGCTACAACCCTTGAGAGCTACTGAAGAAATTAGGCTTTTACTTAACACTCATGATTAAGAGTTTTTGAAACTTTTAAGGTTGTATGTTTTTAGCGGCCAATTTTAGGTGAAACCAATTCCGCCCTGACGCTTCTAATGGGTGGTTTCTTTAGGCAGGGAATAAACCCTCACTGGCTCTTCCTCTCATAAGATTTAACTTTGATAGCTTCTTCGAAATCCAATGATTTTTACTAAAAGGTACTCTTGCCTCAAGTGCTAAGCAGTTTTCGAGAAAACGCGCGAAACACTTCAATGCAGGATTGACCCCCTATTTTCATTTGAAAAAAATTTTTTTTTCAATTTTTAAAATAAAGGCTTTGTAGCTTTTAATAAGACGAACAAAAGTTCCTTATAAACATGTGTCTGAAAATGCTTCCTAAGGGAGCTACGCCCCTTTGAATAGGACAACCCTAAAGACGATGTTTACTCAATAACTGTCAATCCTGCATTGAAGTGTTTACGCGCTGATTTTCTCGAAAACTATTGCCCCTAGCGACTTGAGGCAAGAGTACCTTTTTTGGTAAAAATCATTGGACTTTCAGAAAAAGCTATCAAAAAAGTTAAAATCTTATAAAGGGGAAAGTTAGTGAGGGTTTTATTTCCTACACCCTTAAAAACCACCCCTTAGAAGCGTCAAGGCGAAAAATTGGTTTCACCATAAAATTGGCCACTAAAAAAATATAACCTTAAAAAGTTTCAAAAACTTCCTTTTTAATCATAAAGATATTAAATAAAAACCTAATTTCTTCAGTAACTTTCAAAGGGTTGTAGCTCCCTTTAATATGCATTTTCTAACCATATGTTTATAGGAACTTTTGCCTTATTTCTATGCAAGGATTACGCTCTTGAAAGGATGCCCAGCTTACTTTTGAATCACCCTGTATAATATACTATTTCAGTAAGCTTTTTCTAGTGCCAGTGATACAAAATAAGGTATAGTTTTTAAATGTCCCCAAAATTAAAAATTTGTTAAGTTGTCGAAAACGCTTTAATTTTTCGATATCAAACAGGGACACCATTTCAAGAAGTTTAAGTTGCAACATAATAATCATTAAAAGTGTTGTGTAAATGGTTGTTTTGATAATACTATAAACTGTATTTCTCGGGCATTGGTGTTGACAACTTACGTAATTGAATAACATGGCCCAAAAGGTTCCAGAATACCGCCAGTATGGCGGCTATGTCATAACCCCCTTTAGTTTTATTAACTCTGGTTCAAACCACGATAAAATAAAATAAGGAGACTCTTTTTGTTTGACCTCCGACCAGTGCGGACGTTCGTAGAGGAACTAAACAGTTCTTTCCGAGGTGGCGGTTAGAGGTGCCATACGGACGTTTTTACCTTCGAGGGATCAAGGAAAGATTTACGCTAAATTGACGGCATCTTTCTTCTGGAGCTAAGCGCTGTGAGCTATAAGCTGATGGGGTATCCTGTTTGGATACTGTCAGTAGTGAAAGTGAAGGTTATACGTAACACCAGTAGCAGTTATTGGTTTGACAGCCGATAATTTATGAATTGCATCGATTGTAGAATTATTTTTGTTTTTTTTTTTGGAATTTCTGGGAGCTACGAGCCCGATTATCCAAATTGTCCGCCGACGAAGCCCTGGAAAGCATAGTCCGGAAGGGGAGAGATGGTGGATTGGACCTGAAGGACCAAACCAAGAAAAAAATAGAATAGAATAGAAAATAAAATAATAAAAACATACTTATTGATAAAATCAAAATGAACCATCACAAAATAACGGAAACTCAATCCAGTATTTACAATTAGAAGTTTAACGATTTAAAATAACACGTGGCAACAGTGTGCGACTCTGTGTCCACTAACGCTAATGAATCCACTACAATAAGTCGTCCGACATGTTACTCCCCTCTCCCTTCAGATTTCTCGGAAACAACTGAAGGCGACGACAGCTGTCAGCCGTCTATCATCCGTGGCAGCGTTACGTCACAAAATCGCGAATTCTATTAGGAAAACAGAAGTGGTGGTGGGTGATCGATTAGGCTCTGCGTTCAATGATGAAAGCTGTCAGGTGCAGTTGAGTAGTTAGGATTGTGTTTCCATCTCTTTTAATGCGTAGGTTAAAATCGTTGCGAAAGTAAAGAAATATGACTTGGGCAGGTTAGGGAGATGTAATGGAGCATTATTACGTGTTGAAATTCGGGTCCAGGGATCGGGGATTTTCGTGGCGACTCGTGTGGGAGTGGGGAAGGCATGTAGGGTGTCCTTGCGCCACATACAAACAGGATACTATAGTTTTGAAGAGGTAAAAAATAGGCCAAAAAGGCAGTATTTGAGTAAATTCTCAGCAAGTGGGGAAACGAAAACTTGGATAAAGGACAGGGATAGTGAAAGATATTATTCTTTTTTAACAGAATTACGTTAATTTTAACTTTTTGCTAATTCCTGTCCTTAAAAAAGAAAACAAAAGTAATATTTGTTAAATGTTCTTTACTTATCGACAAAAACAACATTAAATCACATTGGCACATTTTATAACACTATAAAAAAATGTCTTAATCCAATTGATTATTTTTAATTTATAATTAATCTATAATACAGGAAAAACATTAATTTAATAATTTGTTGAATCACTATGGCTTAAATATACAGGGTAAATTAAAATCACAATTTAAAATTTATTTCAAAGAATAGAAAACTATTATACATAAAATTTAACCAACTGAAGTACCTAGAAGGTATAATTTTCAAAACATCAAACTTTTATAGTTTCTTGATTTTTCAGTCATAAAAAAATACTCATCAGAACTAAAAACTGTTTTTTAACTATGTAGTTCTAATTTTTGAATATACCAAATCAAGTTTTTTGTTTTATTCTTTAGTGCAGCCCAAAAAACTTGATCGTTATATAAAGAAAGCTTGTAATAAACCAAGGTTAGTTTATATTTATAAGGTTGCGACATATCCTCAACTTTTAGGCGGTTCGAGGTCGGAGACGCAAGGAAGGGCACTCCACGGTGAAAAGTTGGCAAGACTGGGTAAAATCAAAGCTGATGATCAATCCAGTGGCTTCTAGAATTTGCGCATTTCATTTTGCATTGTTTTGGTAGTGATATTTGTTGAAAGATGTAATTCCAAATGTTTTTATTTAAATTAAAAGAATTTTCAACTTAATAACAATTAAAAACTGTTGTGTAAACGGTTGTTCTACTAATACAATAAACTGTATATCTCCGGCACTGAACAACATGGCCGAAAAATGGGAGATGTGACGTCGTAACACGTCAAAGCAATATGGCCGAATGTCGTGACCTTATATAGACCGACTTTGCTTGTAATAAACTAAAAATGATTGACCTTTTAAATAAATTTCTATGCATTTAACTCCCTCTGTCGACTTGACGTAGAACTGAATTGAGGGTGGGCTGTATTTAATCAAAATAAAGTAATTCCAGTATCAACTTTAGCGATTTTTAAAGGGTTCCAAGACTTTTAATATTAAAACCGTTGGTCTATGCATAGTTTTCCTTTCCTTTTCTAATAAACCAGTAATAAACATTTAAAAACGTTTTTCCCTGTCATACAAAGTTTTTATATTAATATTTGGCAAGATTTTTACTTCTCTTTGCTTTTATTGAAGTTTTTTTACTTAATAAAGACATTTTTCCATTTTCCGGTATTACTGTGGCCAAGATACAGCATATACGCAGAAGAACTATGAATTTCATGAACATAACTTTTTCAAAATGCTATACAATGTTCCGATTTGAAAAGGTACCCCCAGAGTTTGGTCAAATACTGAAAATCGGTATTCGAATATGAATATGAATATCGGAAAAAGAAAGTATTCGAATACCAAATATTTGAATACTTGGATGAAAAAAGTATTCGAATGCTGCTTTCATATTCCGGTATTCCAATACTCAGAACACTGGCATTCGAACACTCAAAAAAGTATTCAAATACAGAATCCCGAATACTATCCAAAAAGTATTCTGCCGAATACCTAATACCAAACACACAAAGGTATTCGAATACGACCATACCGGCAAAACGTATTCTGAATATTATTTAGAATACTGGGTATTCGTATTCGAATACGACCCAACTCTGAAAGGTACCGCCACATATGTCAACCCCTATGATGGAGAATATAAAAAATGCAGTGGAACTCTTTGTTTGACCTCCGAACAGTACGGACGTGCGTAGAGGACTACAAAGTTCTTCCCGGAGTGGCGGTTAGAGGTGCCGTACGGACGTTTTTACCTTCGGGGATCAAGGAGAGATTAACGCTAAATTGACGGCATCTTTCTTCTGGAGCTAAGCGCTGTGAGCGAAGATTCCTATAGGCTGATGGTGTCCTGTTTGGTAGTGAACATGAGGTATTTCTCAAATGGCGGGAAATAAATGGGCGTGCCATGGGAACTGTCAGTAGTGAAAGTGAAGGTTATACGTAACACCAGTAGCAGATTTTGGTTTGACAGCCGACAATTTATGCATTGCATCGATTGTTGAATTGTTTGTTTTCTTTTTGGAATTTCTGGGAGCTACGAGCTCGATTATCCAGATTTTCCGCCGACGAAGCCCTGGAAAGCATAGTCCGGAAGGGGAGAGTGGTGGATTCGACCTGAAGGGACCAAAACCAAGAAAAAAAATAGAAATAGAATAGAATAAAAAAATGCAAAAACACGTCAACTTTGTTTCTTCTTCACTCTATACACTTATTTTTAATCAAGTTGAGTCAATCTTCTAGAAGTGCTGGCAGCAACTCCTACAATCTTAAATGGAAAGAGGGTTTAAGTGATACCTTGCTTAAAAGATCATTTAATGGCCTTTTTAGAGCTTCTTTTCTTAAGTTTAAATACTCTGTTATGGATGTAATCATGACCTTAAAATTATGATTTACTTTAAATTCAGTGTTCAAAACATACATGAAGAATCGAGAACCTCCTCGTTTTCAAAGTTGGTTAAAAATTGCATTTTTGTATTAAATAAAATAGATGGAGATTCTGCACTTTGAAACTCGGCTTCTCATTTGTACCTTGGCACAGAGCAACAGTTGGTTATCATAAAAAGAATAACACCCTGTATATTGATTTAAAAAGCCGCCACAGCCCAAAGCTGTGTTTTTATAAAGAGAAAATATCAAAATCTGGTAATATTTCCAATTTTTCGGTATTTGGTTCACCCTGTACATCATTCACTTGAAAAATAACTAACTCATTTTGAACAATATTATCCGGTTTATATTTTAACGGTTTTATTTTCGGTTTACTATATGAAAATATTGGAAAAATAACTAGTTCTTCAAAGTTTCTACGTCTACGTTGTTTCGTCTTTTTAACTCTTCCTCAGGGACCCACGGGTACTAGGACTAAGTCATGTCTGGATCATACTAAAGCTTGCAGCAGCAGCGCCCTCTCGTTCGTTATGAAACTTATCAAGAGATCGTCCAGTCGCTCGTTGCTTCTGGCTACTTGTCTTCTGATCGCCTGTCTCATTTCTTCCTTAGCACCTTTGTCAGCACCTCTAGTTCCTATCCTTCTTTGGCTCCTAGAAAAAGAGATAATTATAAGCGGTGGACTTAACAGTGATTTTTTGATATCGGTGATTGCTGCTACTGCTACCTAAAAGTATCTGCTACTGAAAAGTGTGATATTGTCACTCTTCACGGGAACATGCTTAAATTTTTTAAATAAAGCTATTGTTAAAATAATACCAGTTTTTTTAAAAACATCTTGCGTTGTTTAAAATGCATATAAAAATTATATATTACAAAATAAGTAAGCATGTATATACAGAATCAGCTAAATAAAGGCGTTCATAGGTAATGTGTGGAAAGGAGACAGTCTTACGCGAATACCGGCATATAAACATGTCGGATTGGGTAACTAATAGTGCTTGTTTTATTAATGCATTACTGGCCGATATACTTTTACAAATAGCTGATGCGATACATATAAAAATACGGCCCGTGTGACGTCAGTACATCAAAAATCTTTAATTGTTTTTAGTAAATATTCATAGCTTTGATCAAAGTCGGTCTATATAGGGTTGCGACATTTGGCCATATTGCTTTCACGTGTTATGACGTCACATCTCCCATTTTTCGGCCATGTTGTTCAGTGCCGGAGATATACAGTTTATTGTATTAGTAGAACAACCGTTTACACAACAGTTTTTAATTATTATTAAGTTGTAAATTCTTTTACTTTAAATTTAAAAAAATGGAATTACATCTTTCAACAAATATCACTTCCAAAACAATGCAAAATGAAATGCGCAAATTCTAGACGCCGCTGGATTGATCTCAGCTTTGATTTTTACCCAGACTTGCCAACTTTTCTCCGTGGAGTGCCCTTCCTTGCGTCCCCGACCTCGAACCGCCTAAAAGTTGAGGATGTGTCGCAACCTTATAAATATAAACTAACCTTGGCTTTGATCACATTTTTTAGGCAACCCATTCGCGATACATTTAATAACAAACCATATTCAGGGTCGTGCCTAGTGGGTGGTACAAGTGGTGCAAGGCACCAGGGCGCAACGCTGTAGGGGCGGAAAAATGTGAAATAAATGGCGGAAAGTATGAAAGAAAGGGCGGACGGCAGGAAGAATGAAAGTTTTTGAAAATTGGAATTGAGAGCAATTAAGAAGTGGGAACAAAGGTAGGGAAAAGAAGAAAACAGTAAAGAGTATTATGTAGAAAACTTTAAGAAATTGAGGTGAGGCCTTTTTTGCTCTTAAACATTTTTTACCCCCAAATTTTTGTCCCAAGGGCGGCAAATAATTTTTGCACCACGGCGCCAGATACCCTAGGAACGGCCCTGACCATATTTGATAAAATTAGTTTTCATCGGGTAAGCAAGTCAATTCAGATACCTTTCTTTATACAACACTCATACTTTACTCTTTTCTCCGACGTTAACATGCATAATCACTGAATCTCATTCACCGTCCAGAAATAGCAGTCGCAGTTTAGGGTTGTGGTTAGATTACATAAGATTAGCTTGAAGGTGAATTGTAAGCCTCTAACACTGCAACCTGCTCAGGTTTATTGTGTATCCTTCATCCCTATGTTAGAGCCGGTCTTTTTAATCAGACTCCACAAGCTTAAAACTGGCTCCTTGGCAAATGTTGCTGCTTCAGGTTTTTCCTCACCCAGCCTTGCAAACCGCAGTAGCAACATATCTGTTCTGCGGTTTCTTGTTCTTCCTGGTAGAACTTGCATAGGTTTCTTCTGCCAGGTCTATTGTTTCCAGCTGTTTATTCAGTCTGCAATGACCTGTTAGTTGACTCACTATAATTCTTACTGCCTTCCGGTTGTAATTCAGAAGGTCTTTCGTAATTCCAGCGAGTCTGCCTTTATGAATTTCTTCGCCTGACGCTGTCCTGGTGTTCTAATCCACCAGTCTTGGGATTCCCTCATGATCCATGATCTAATAGATGACCTTACTTGGCATGACGAAATACCACAGTAGGGCTCGGGGCCTAGGGTTGTGGTTATGATAAGCGCCACTTTTTTAATAAATAAATAATAGTTTAAAAAACTAAAAACACGCTTTTATATGCAACCGAACTAAAAATTAGAAAATAATTTTTCATTAAAAAAGATTGTCACTTCAGAGTAAAAAGCGTGGGGTGCTTAATATATTAAATGTTATAATTATTATATTTGCCAATATCTATGAGGGAGAAGTTATGAAAAATAGTAAAATGCACCCCACGCTTTTTACTCTGAAGTGACAATCTTTTTTTTAATGAAAAATTATTTTCTAATTTTTAGTTCGGTTGCATATAAAAGCGTGTTTTTTAGTTTTTTAAACTATTATTTATTTTTCATTTTTAGTTCGATATGCATGTATGTATGTATGTAAAAATGCTCCAGTTTATTCACTAAAAATTCCTTCGCCATTTTGTCAAGAGTAGCTAATAAAAGCGTGTTTTCTTTAAAGTTCCTGAGAAAAGTTTGGGATGTTGCCAAAAGATGGCAACACAGGTGTTGTTTTTATAATATAAAGGAATTTTTTTATCCTGGCGATCCTAACCAGGATAACGGGATACTGTTTGCAGATTATTGCATTGTCATGGGTCCTTGATACGTGTGCAAAGTTTCAAAGAAATCGAATATCTGGAAGTTGGTAAAAATTAGGCTCAAAGATTCCGTTACATAGATAGATAGATAGATAGATAGATAGTTACAACCCAAGTTAATAAAAGCGTGTTAAAAAGTGAACGCGAATTGCGAATATTAAACGAAGCAGCCACCGAAATGATTTGGTAGTAACCGGTGATTGGTAGCAGCAAGCTTAGGAGACTCTTCAGACTGTATTGAAAATTTCTCTCACTTTCGAAATGTAAATAAACAAAATTTTAAGGAGTTGAAGACTTTTTTTTAAATTCAAATTGGGTACAAATGATTTAAAATAGTGTTGTTGGGGCCCCCTTTTTGTTTGCCCCAGGGTCTTTGCTTACTTACGTAACTTGCAGGGCTCTTGCTAACGTAGCAACGCCACTGTACTTACCCCAAATTAGGGAGAATCTCCAAGTGAATTTGTCCTCCTTGTGGGGTCCACAGATAAGTTAATTCTTCCATAATGTCTACGTTTATGATGTAATTCTAAAAATAAACAAATTTTATTGTATAAATCAACTTAACATGTAAATAGACTAAATGTAATAATACTATAGGTTTACAAAAATCATCCTGTATACAGGGTGGCCTAGTATACACATGTGGACCATCACTAGATTTATATATAATATACAGAATCAGCCAGTCAAATATACATAACATGTGTACAGCCAATGCGTGAAAAGGAGACAGTCTAACGCGAATACCGGCATGTAAACATTTCGGTGACTAATAGCGCTTGCTTTCTTAATGCATTACTGGCCGATATACCTTTAAAATAGGTGATGCGATATAAAAACAATATGACAAGTTTTTATATATTTATTTGTTGACTTCTTTTTATGACTCCGCTAAAACTTGGGTTTTCTCCAATAGTTTATATTTATAAGGTTGCGACATATCCTCAACTTTTAGGCGGTTCTAGGTCGGGGACGCAAGGAAGGGCACTTTTCGGAGAAAAGTTGGCAAGACTGGGTAAAATCAAAGCTGATGATCAATCCAGTGGCGTCTAGAATTTGCGCATTTCATTTTGCATTGTTTTGGAAGTGATATTTGTTGAAAGATGTAATTCCGAATGTTTTTTATTTAAAGTAAAAGAATTTACAACTTAATAATAAATAAAAACTATTGTGTAAACGGTTGTTCTACTAATACAAAAACTGTATATCTCCGGCACTGAACAACATGGCCGAAAAATGGGAGATGTGACGTCATAACACGTCAAAGCAATATGGCCGAATGTCGTGACCTTTATAGACCGACTTTGGGTTTTCTCGAGGTTTTTCTTAAATAACCTTTTTAAAGTTCTTGGTATAATAAAGTAGTTTTTAAATGAGATAAATATTAGTTAGGACTTTTTAAAATGGTGGCCTTGCAAAATAGTTGCCTGCTTTAGTTCGCCAGAAGCGGATAAACTAAGCAAAATAAAAACGGTACTCTTGTTCGATCTCAATAAATTAAAACAATTTTGACATTAACAACTTTTTGTTAACTGCGGTTTAGCATTTAAAATATTCAATGTTCTATATGAATCCTAATGCCGGATTAAGAGTACCTGATGCTCTAAGCAATCTAGTCCTGTGGTGCCCTTTACCCATGATACCTTTAAAAATTTATAATAATAATAATAATATCTTTTATTTCCACAAATCATTGTTACAATGACAAAGAAACGTCACTACAGAATAAATAAAAACATAGTTTAAATTTACATTCATTTAAAATCATTTCATTTGTTAAAAACAATTAATAAAACAAAAATACAGGTGGTGATAAAATCATTAACAGACATCACAATTAAAATATCTAGTAATAGTTGAACAGATTATGATCAATAATTAAGAAATTTAGTTAAATAGTTAAAAACAGTTAAAATGATACAAAAATACAGGTGGAAATAAAATCATTAACAGACATCACAATTAAAATATATAATAACAGTTTAACAGTCTATGATCAATAATCAAAATTAAAAGAGTAAAAACACTTATCCTGCAAGAACTGTACCTTCGAAATGTATCCTTGTTCTCTATTTCACACAAGGTAGGTGGCAAGGCCTTAACAGCACGGTAATAAGGTCCTCTCTCAAAGAACGTTGAATTATGAGAAGGAATACTAAGATCACTCCTGCCTCTGGTGACAATTGTCATTGAATTGGAATAAAAATCGGAGTTTACAGTGAATAAATGGGGATTTTTCTTCACAAACATTACTAAGGCCAAGAAATATAGACTAGGGACAGTTAAAAAGCCTAGGCTATTAAAATAGGAGTAGCTATACAATAAGCTCGAGGATGCACTTTAAGTATGCATCTGATAATACGCTTTTGGGTTCTAAAGATATTAATTGCATGAGTAGAAGATCCCTAAAACAGAGGACCAAAAAAAAATTAATCACCTTTTTAAGACACAAACAAAGTTTATTTTATGTTTATATGCCATTGTATTTTATTTCTTTTCTAATCTTTCTCCTGAAAACCCCCTTTGCGGTGCCCCGTAAGCAATTGTTTAATATGCTTGTAGGTTTATCTGGAATTGATGAATCCAGAAGATTACCCACGCATTCCGGGACATCCTGTATAAGTATTATATTCTAATGACATTAATAAAACATACGAGTGGTATACTATCTATGTTAGAACTATACATCTCACACAACTGACTAAGACGTACCTGGAACAGGTGATACTGAAACGATCTGTGCTGCTTAATTTCCTCTAACAGAGCAGGCACGAAATCCTCCTCCTGCGGCCAATCCAGCTGCACCAAAACGAAAATATGTCCTATCGAGAGTTCACTGTAGTCATGTTTACCCATATTTTCCTTAAAAAAATATACAAAGTGATTTAAGTATCACTCACTTTTTAAGGTGGGTCAAATTTGGTGAGTATCTAAAATCTAACGGGCAAAATATATTTTTTCTCCAGATGTTAATAAACATTAATATTTATGGTCAGCCTTCATCAAGTTAAAGTTGTACTTTATTGTAGTACTTTCTTAATATAATAGTTCTTGCCCAGTCGAACCTACTCTTTATACAAAATAATATACAGAGTGATTCCTCACCCATATGCATAAACTTGGGAAATGATTGCTAAGGACAAACAATGACTGAAAATTGAAAAAAATGTATGTGTAAAAATGTTTTTAATTAGGGAGATAACTAATTGTTTAAAATTAAACAAAAGAAGTATAATTCTGGGAACAAATTTGATAATGATTATTTATAAAAAAATAAAGTACTAACCTGTAATATAATAGAGATATTTTGCACCTCTTATTTTGCAATTCCGTTGTGGTTAACGTTATTCTGAGATTGCGCAGTAACGCAAACATGATCCGTTATCGTTATTAACCATACCGTACTCCTTTAATTACGGATGAATACCGAAGAGCTTATCGTTATCGTTATCGTTATTGGTAAACTGCGTGGTTGCCGAGTTGTAAAATTTTTAATATCAATTATTTAAGAAGGTTGAAATTTTAATACCGTATTAATTAAAATATTATTGATACATAACGAATAATTAGCGAAAAATTCATAGCAGTAAGAAAAATAAAATAGTGTAAAGAAATTAAAACGGACTTGCATTTTTAAGCATGTTTTAAATCAGTAATTAATTTACATGTTACAATCTGGCACATTTGCCTTTTTGCTTATACTGTATTGTTTACATCTACTTTAAAAAACAAAATCAAGAGAACTGTTTGCATATATTAAAATATCAATATATAACTTATGGAAAATAAAAGTAAATACTGATTTTTCGCAAACTTTAAAATCGGTAAACCACAGGCAAAAATAAGGTTATGGGTCGAAAGCGCAGACGCAAGATAAATTTCTTAAAAGAGGCTGCAAAATCTCTGTCTAAAACTGCTGCCGTAATCGTTATGTTTAATAACGATAACCATAAGGAGGCCAAAAAACGTCTGTTTTTTAAGAGGTGCAAAATGTCTCTAATATGTATGTGTATATAGACGTTATTCATTGGTATTAATTTTTAAAAAGTACGGTAACTTTTCTATAACTATTATTTTCTGATTAGCGTATAACTCTGTGGCCATATTTTTTTCTGTAGCTATATATGTAGCAAAATTTCATTGCTGCTTTTGGTGTAGATAAGGCCATTGATCCTAACATTTGCAGTTACTGCCATTTAAGTTAACAATACGAAGGAAATTTCAATTACGTCCACATTTTTAATTGGTTTAAATTCTTTTAGGTAAAAGATATGGGGCTTAAATTCAACAGGTAAAACAAGGAACTTATGGTTCATTGCCCAAACGGTAAAAGTCAGTTTTGAAAGAAATTGCAGATACGCCCTTTTTAATTAACACAGCAATGTGTTTCTTTCCTGCCTTAGGAATTAGCTTGATTCTGTATTACGGAAAGTTTCTAGGGATTAATTACTTTTATGTTTTATTTATTTAACGAAGTTTATACAGTGAGTACAACTATATTAAACATATTAATAAAAAAACATTTCTAAAAATATATATAATTAATAACGACTAGGTGTAACATGCATGCGTGACATTTTAGTTTTAAAAAATTAAATATGTAGGTGTTAACCAAATGATCTTATGGACAAGCCGCGCATAAATACATCAGCTTATAAAGTCAACAAGGAAAGGAAAAAAAAGTTAAAATCTACTTACTTTTATACATCTTAAAAGTATTTTAACCAAATACTGCAGTACAGCTAGTCGTGTGAGCGGTAAATAATGCAAATGCCGTTGGTTCCCTCCGACTATGAGGTTATTGCTCAGGGTACCTTGGTTATTCAAAGGCAATATTGGTAGTAAGAGTAATATTGGTTCCAAACAGGACTAAAAAAATTAGAAAAGAATTTAAATTATTATTATTTTTTTAAATACAGAAGATAAAATGCTTATTGTGCTAACAATAAGTTGTTTATTGAGTTTTGTAGTATTTATTTTTTTTTATCTTTGGACAATTCATGAAGGCCAAATACTACCGTGAGTGTCTTAAGCAAGGTAAGAGGGACTTTGTTGACACGGGACTTAAATACTTGAAGATTTGGGGGAAGGAAAGACCTCCGCGGGCAGCAGGTTCCACAGCCTAGAAACTCTAGGGATAAAAAAACGAACAAAGTGGGAAGTTCGGGGCCTGTCCAGTTGGACCGTATAGGGATGCATACGCGTGGCACCACGAGTTTCTGTTGGAAACCATAAGTGTAGGAATTATCCTGGATAATTCTTCAGAGCAGAAGCCATGAAAGTTCCTATAAAAAGCGATATATCGACGATGGGCGAGAGAAGAAAAAAATAAAAAATGCTAATGGTTGTGGGGGCGACATGCCCCAGATATAAGAACAAGGGGGTCCAATTTAGGACACATACAGAGTGTATAAATTAAAAGGAGAAAACTTTTTGATTCGAAAGAGCAATCCCAAGCTTTTTTGTAGCTGCCATGGCCATAGCTACAATATGTTTATGCCAGTTAAGGTTATTTTGAAATGTGAGGCCCACAAGATTGTTGTGTCTTTGCCCTGCAAAACTTGGCCGCTCATAAGTAAAGGATGAGTATTTGATGGCTTTTTTCGCGACAAAGAACCTGATTGTGTTTTGGATGCATTAAATTTCAAAATTTATTATTCAATAATATGCTTTTTTAACTTTAAAACACTTTTTCCAGTGATTTTTTAATTTATAGATTTAATATCCAAAAAATGTCGAAATACGAATATAAAACTACAATCACCTCTTTTTCCATGAAAATTGTATTCCAGATGAGAGTTTTTTTGTCATCTGAAAATAGTCAAAAGTCAGAGAAAGCTAAATCTGGCGAATAGGGTGGTTGTTTTTGTGTTCATTTCAAAGCTGAAGTACTGTGTTTACATTGCCACTTGGCCTTCCTTTTTAAATCAGAATCATGATGGTAGAAACATTTTTTTGTCCAAACTTATAAAACAAGTAACAAAAACTAAAATTGGTAGGAAAAAAATTCTCAATCTTACTACTTGAATTGCCTGCTGTTAAGGATATTTCATGATATTTTGTAGATATTAAGGATGTTTCCTGATATTTCCATGAATTATTTTATCAAACCACAAAACTCTTACTAAACAACCAGTTACTTACACTATATGATTTTTTAATAAACAATAAGCTGGCCAGCCTTATATACTTTTGCAAAAACAAACTACTGTCGGTGATTTTTTGTAAACATAACAAGGCTTCGTCATATCTCGCTCTGTACAAGGCATAATCTATGATGAACACTGAAAGCCATGAGTCCAGTTTCAGGTATGAATGGATTTTTAAAAATTCTGAAACATAAATATTTTTAATAGTATTTTCTTATTATTATTATTATTATTATTATTTAATATAAGTAAATTATTCAGCCAACAAGTGCATACAGCTAATGACTAAAAAAACACACTTTATGCATGTGTTGCATACTATATATTTTTTTAAGATCATATACAGACTGTCAAAGGATGGCATTAACACAAGGACAAAAAGAACGAGTTTTTTTCGAAAAATGAAATTTTTGGTCCATTTGACCTCTTAATAACCCCATCCATGGACAGTCTTTATATATATTTTATCAATGATTCGATTTCTTATTCATTTAAATACTAATTCAAAGGAAAAAAAAGCGTCGAACTGATAAAAAAGTTACTTTCTATATGCAGGGCACTAAAATGGAGTAAAAAAGCATATCTTAATATTAAATAATTAATAGTTTAAAAAAACTAAAAAACACGCTTTTATATGCAACCGAACTAAAAATTAAAAAATAATTTTTCATTAAAAAAATATTTTCACTTCATAGTAAAAAGCGTGGGGTGCTTAATATATTAAATGTTATAATTATTATATTTGCCAATATCTATGATGGAAAAGTTATGAAAAATAGTAAAATGCACCCCACGCTTTTTACTATGAAGTGAAAATATTTTTTTAATGAAAAATTATTTTTTAATTTTTAGTTCGGTTGCATATAAAAGCGTGTTTTTTTAGTTTTTTTAAACTATTAATTATTTTTCATTTTTTAGTTCGTTATATTGCACAAAATTCTTAATATAACAGTAAATTAGAACATACTATTTAATTAAGCAGCAAAAAGAAAATAACCAGCCCCCTATGAAATGACAATGGTAGCAAATTTTAAAATTTGCAAAAGATTGCAACTCACTAAAAAATTTCTTCTTCATTAAGTAGCAAAGTTTCAAATTTTGCCAACAGATGGCAATCCAGGCAATGTTTGGACCGTTGCCAACATTTTGCAATCCACTAAAAAATTTCTTCTTCATTTAATAGCAAAGTTTGAAATTTTTCCAACAGATGGCATCCTAGGTGTTGTTTTTATAATATAATGGAATTTTTTTTCCTGGCGATTAAAAAAAAGATAAAGGGATACTGTTTGCAGATTATTGCATTGTCATGGGTCCTTAATACGTGTGCAAAGTTTCAAAGAAATCGAATAGCTGGAAGTTGGTTAAAATTAGGCTCAAAGATTCCGTTACATAGGCAGCCAGATAGATAGTTACAACCCAAGTTAATAAAAGCGTGTTAAAAAGAGTAAATTTTTACCTCTGTGTAAGTTTTCAGATGAGGACAAAAGATCCCAACAATTCACACACATCAAAAAATTGCTGTGAATTATCTTTAATTCGGGTTTTTCCACCGATATATACGGGTTGGTTGTGTGAATTATTTCAGCATCACCTTTTCGTTTTTTGCTTTTTGGTTCAGAAATAGGGTTGGGCAATGTCGGATCTGCAAAATTATTTCCTATTTAGTATCTTTAAGCTAAAAAATATATACGTAATATACAGACCGATCTGTTGTTTGACAGACTGGTCTGTTGTTTGACAGATTGGTCTGTTGTTTGACAGACGGATCCGTTGTTTGACAGACCGGTCTGTTGTTTGACAGACCGGTCTGTTGTTTGACAGACTGGTCTGTTGTTTGACAGATTGGTCTGTTGTTTGACAGACGGATCCGTTGTTTGACAGACCGGTCTGTTGTTTGACAGACCGGTCTGTTGTTTGACAGACTGGTCTGTTGTTTGACAGACTGGTCTGTTGTTTGACAGATTGGTCTGTTGTTTGACAGACTGGTCTGCTGTTTGACAGATTGGTCTGTTGTTTGACAGATTGGTCTGTTGTTTGACAGACTAGTCTGTTGTTTGACAGACTGGTCTGTTGTTTGACAGACTGGTCTGTTGTTTGACAGACTGGTCTGTTGTTTGACAGACGGATCCGTTGTGTGACAGACCGGTCTGTTGTTTGACAGACCGGTCTGTTGTTTGACAGACTGGTCTGTTGTTTGACAGACTGGTCTGTTGTTTGACAGACTGATCCGTTGTTTGACAGACCGGTCTGTTGTTTGACAGACCGGTCTGTTGTTTGACAGACCGGTCTGTTG
Organism: Listronotus bonariensis; assembly: GCA_014170235.1. NCBI lineage: Eukaryota > Metazoa > Arthropoda > Insecta > Coleoptera > Curculionidae > Listronotus > Listronotus bonariensis. The sequence continues at coordinate 77,816 of JACEGR010000392.1, forward strand.
TTTGACAGACTGGTCTGTTGTTTGACAGATTGGTCTGTTGTTTGACATATTGGTCTGTTGTTTGACAGAATGGTCTGTTGTTTGACAGACTGGTCTGTTGTTTGACAGATTGGTCTGTTGTTTGACAGACTGGTCTGTTGTTTGACAGTTTAATAGTTAAATTAAGAAAAGGTAGTAAAAAAATTAGAATATTAAATATAATAAAAGGCATAACTGTTACCACGCATTAACAAGTGAACTGACTTCTCCGTCCTACGGGCGGAAGTACAGCCACAGATCAAACAAAAAATGAGTCAGTGGTCTGGTACAAGGACTGCACAGTAAGAGTGTAGATATTTTTGTTTAAAATAAAACATAATAAGTTGTGAAGCTTCTTTAAGGTATTTCAAAACTTACCTGTAAATGCTTCAACTAATAAATATGGCGTGGCTGTTTGTCCTGGCGGCGATTCGGGCAGTAAACTGGCATTATATCCATGCAGGCAGTACAGAAAGAATATTGACAGGCAAAATAACAGCTGTTTGTCATCATACATCACATTCTTCGATTTCATCTGACAATAACTCAGTATTTTTTGCCAGTAGCTTTCTTTAGACCTAAAATTGTACACAAAGTATTCTAAATGTCTTATAAAATAATAGTTTTGGTCTCTAAATGCTCGAATAATGGTCAAAACTTCCTAGGACGTGAGATTTTTGATGTTGCCAAATTTACGTATTTCCCAAGTTGGTGAATATGTGCACAATCTGGCAACACACCATGGTGATTATAAAAATGGCTCTAACTATAAAGGCTTAACTTCCTAGAGAACTCTTGGTTTGATTTTCGGACAGTGCGGACGTGCGTAGAGGACTACAAAGTTCTTCTCGGGGTGGCGGTTAGAGGTACCGTACGAACGTTTTTACCTTCGGGGATCAAGGAAAGATTCACGCTAAATTGACGGCATCTTTCTACTGGAGCTAAGCGCTGTGAGCGAAGATTCCTATAGGTTGATGGTGTCCTGTTTGGTAGTGAACACGAGGTGTTTCTCGAATGGCGGGAAATAGATGGGCGTGCCATGGGAACTGTCAGTAGTGAAAGTGAAGGTTATACCTAACACCAGTAGCAGATCTTGGTTTGACAGCCGGCAATTTATGCATTGCATCGATTGTAAAATTCTTTTGTTTTCTTTTTGGAATTTCTGGGAGCTACAAGCGCGATTATCCAGATTTTCCGCCGAAGAAGCCCTAGAAAGCATAGTCCGGAAGGGGTGGATTGGACCTGAAGGGACCAAAACCAAGAAAAAAATAGAGAGAGATAGAGAGAACTTCCTAGAGAAATAAACTCAACAAAAACCTATTATGCAGAAAAAACTATTTTGAACCATAACTTACCAATTGATGGTAAAATTAATGAGTTGTGGTTCCCAATTTAACTGTTTTCCAACAAAATCTATCACAGAAAATAACTTGGTCCATGTATTTTCGATGCTCGATTCACTATCCTAAAAATATAAAAACATTTCTTTATGATCTATATTTATAAGATGAACAATATTTTTTTTACCTGTGAAGTGTTGCTGGATCTTCCCAAACAGCATAAATAGTACTCAACAGCCTTATTGAGAAGTTTTAGCAACAATTTGGGGTTAAGGTCTATTTTTACCTCTTGTTTCGCCAACAGTGGAAGTAACTCACATACCAGTAGCTTCCTATAAGAATTTATTGGATAGTGACCATCAACACTGTGCTTTTCGGCTGACATTAATGTGTCTACTAATCTAGGCTAAAACATTGTTTCATTTTACAGGGTATTCTCAAAGTTTAGTCAAAATAAATTTGTATTCGACCACATATTATTATTTACTTGTAACAAAAAAATCAGCTTTAAACCTGTTTTGCAACAAAAACACTCAAAAATTTAATACTCTTTTATATTTACCCCATAACTCGAAATGGCTGTTGGAAACCTCTGAAGCAGCAGCAAAAGTAGTCTACAGTGTTCCATAGTGTCTTCACAATGATCTGCTGTAAACAGCAGGAGTTTATGTTGTACATCTGATGAAATGTGTTTGAACATTTCACATAGAAACTGTTTTTCTCGGTCATCAGTGTCCGCTTCTGATCTTAAGGCCATGGTTACTTTTTCTATTTCTTTCCATAGTTCGGGAGCTTGTTGAAATTTTCCAATTCTTGAGGTACATAGGGAAAAAGGAAGTTAATTTCTAATATGGTAGGGTGATTATTTCATATATGGTTTTTTTTCCAGATTACTTAAATATATTTTTAAAAATGTTGACTGCAATGTTATCTTTTATTTGTTCCTAATAATATAATAGCACTGTTATAATTTATTTGGTATTTTTACTTTTTAACCTTTTTAAAAGGTTGTCTACTTATAGTGTTCCTTATAACATATACAATTAGCCATAGTGCATAAATTTTTCCATTTCAAAAAACTGTGTATGAAAGTTTTGTTACTATTTCTAAAAGCTTTGTTGAACATTTGGAATATAATAACAAAATAAGTCGAATGTGTTATAAATGGCGTGTAAAACATAGAATAGTCACTTACAGATCACTAAAACACTTTGCAGCCTCCTTTACGTTGTCAGCAGCCTTTTCAATTAAATAAGCTTCGAACTAAAAGAAAAAATTCCTATTAGGTTTCAAGTAACAGCTAACAGAATAAAATTTAAAAATTAGTGTTTTGACTTGCTTGGAGATTTTAGACATATCTCATAGGTTGTCTATGAGGCCTTTTAGATCACTTACTTGTACAGCAAAATTGTTTGGATATAAAGATTTGGCTGTAAGCATCCAGGCCTTAGCGGAATAAGGGTCAATTTTAAGTGCTTCTTTGGCTCTTTGTACCACGTATTCTTCATCGGATTGTTCCAAGTCTATTTCCATTTTAAAATGTAGCTATTTAACTTAAAAAATACTAAGAATACCGATTTATTGCCTTGTAAACATTATTTAAAATGTGAGGTTAGGTTAGATGTCAACAGCACGGTCGCCATCTGACGGACATTTACGTACTATTTTGCAGACCTATGGGAGCTTAAAGCATATCCTGCTAGATGTAACCTTGAAATCTTGAAATGCTTATAGTGCTTATAGCTATTAACACGCGAGAAATAAATCCTAGTACATTTCCCTCTCACGCAAACTCTTTGCGCGGTAAAGATTCAAACTTGACTCTAATAGGTACATGCTCCAAGCATTGGATGAGAATAAAATATTTGCCTGGTATTGTTGGTGGCCTACCTAGGGCGATTCCTTAGCTGTTAAAAATTTTGGCAGTCAAGAAACAACGAGAGTAGCCATATATATATATATATATATATATATATATATATATATATATATATATATATATATATATATATATTTTTAATTTAAATAATCTATATATTTAAAACGCTAAGCCTATATTTTTTTATTGTTTAATTACTTTTTTTTCAAGGAAAAAAATATTTTTGTTGCATATTAAAAAAAAACTAATTATTTTTCGGCTTGACTGCAACTTTTTAACACGCTTTTATTAACTTGGGTTGTAACTATCTATCTATCTATCTATCTATCAATCTATCCATCTGGCTGCCTATGTAACGGAATCTTTGAGCCTAATTTTAACCAACTTCCAGCTATTCGATTTCTTTGAAACTTTGCACACGTATTAAGGACCCATGACAATGCAATAATCTGCAAACAGTATCCCTTTATCTTTTTTTTTTAATCGCCAGGAAAAAAATTCCATTATATTATAAAAACAACACCTAGGATGCCATCTGTTGGAAAAATTTCAAACTTTGCTATTAAATGAGGAAGAAATTTTTAGTGGATTGCAAAGTGTTGACAACGGTCCAAACATTTCCTGGAGTGCCATCTGTTGGCAAAATTTGAAACTTTGCTACTTAATGAAGAAGAAATTTTTTAGTGAGTTGCAATCTTTTGCAAATTTTAAAATTTGCTACCATTGTCATTTCATAGGGGGCTGGTTATTTTCTTTTTGCTGCTTAATTAATTAGTATGTTCTAATTTACTGTTATATTAAGAATTTTGTGCAATATAACGAACTAAAAAATGAAAAATAATTAATAGTTTAAAAAACTAAAAAACACGCTTTTATATGCAACCGAACTAAAAATTAGAAAACAATTTTTCATTAAAAAAATATTGTCACTTCAGAGTAAAAAGCGTGGGGTGCATTTTACTATTTTTTCATAACTTTTCCCTCATAGATATTGGCAAATATAATAATTATAACATTTAATATTAATATATGTATTATTATTTGGACAAGGAGCTCAATTTTAAAAATCATATCCTAAACCTTAATTCAAAACTCTTAAGCGTTATATTCTTGCTTAGAAAAATATCTGAATTTTTTCTAATTGCTTAATAGCACCCCACGCTTTTTACTCTGAAGTGACAATATTTTTTTAATGAAAAATTGTTTTCTAATTTTTAGTTCGGTTGCATATAAAAGCGTGTTTTTTATTTGTTTAATATATTAAATTAATAAAACTAATATTAATATTATACAAAATGTAGACGTCAGCATGTCAAACTTTTCTTCATGGCTATAACGGCCATCCGGAATACTCGACCATAATAATACAATCGTTATTAGCTATTCACCAATAAACAATAACAAAGACAACAGTAACAATAAAAACAATTGCTCTGAAAACAACAACTTGACAAACAGGGTAATACCAATGGGTAATACTATTTAATCATGACATTAAATTATGTTACAGACTTAGTAACAGGTATTTAAAGCATTTGTTTGCAAGGCCTACTTAAAAATACCTTTAAAAAATACAAAAATGCATTTTTCTTTTAACTAAAATTAAATATATCAGATACAGGGTGTACGTTTTTTCGATCCATATACAAAAATAAAGTTAATGATGGTTTCTTGAAAACGAAACATCGGATATAAAATCTAATAATACCATCATGTCGTAACTAAAAATGCCAATGAAAAAGTGGTATTAGTTTTTTCATATCTCTTCAAATAAAGTAAGAAAAAAATAAAATAAATATAGTAAAATTTCCGTTTTTGCCAAATATCTCGGCAGACCATGAAAATGTTTTAAGTTTCTAAACGGCATGTAAATAAGCTTTAAAAACACAACTTTTACCTAAGCTGTATCTCCAACAGGTACTGAGATTCCCATGCTTAGGATCCCTATCTTGGACACACTGTATATACGTCCGTGGATATAGGAGTTTTAAAAACTAGGCTAGACCTAACTTCTAAACGGTTTGTAATATAAACAAGTGGTTAACAGCGACAGATAGATTTTTTTGGAATAATACATTGGCGTTGTTTAAAGAAAGGTATTTCCAAACAGTGACATTTGTTTAGAAATCCCAAATTGTTAGTAAGTCGACTTACCGGGTTTTTAAATTGCACGAAAGATCTTTAAAGCCGAATTTTTATTGTCCACGGTTCAAAATCATTACATTTTTTCGGTAAATGATGACGTCATCAACGTCGCGTGTTCAACCGTTTTTGAAAACAGGTCGGAGAACGCTGCAAAGAAGTGAGATCCCCTAAAAGAGACAGATATTAAGTAATCTGGCGGCTGTTGTAGTTGTGGATGGTACAAATACGAAAAAGAATATTCATAAAATAAATGAAGAAAGGAAAAATAATTCAATTAGGCAATCCAACGATCTGTCAAATTTTTTCAATATGGCGACTGGTTGGCACACAAATTGGGGTTACGTTTATGTTTACAAAAATTTTCATGTGTTTTTATTGAAACTATCATCCTTTATGGTCAATTTTAGTGATTTTTTGACGTGAAACAAAATATAAATCTATCTTCTACTCATCCGTGTTAGGAATATAAACTGTAAAATGCCATTAACCTGTATTGTGGTGGATTGTGGAAGCCGTGCTGATCGGGACAGAGTGAGTTTTTTCGAGTCCCTACTGTGCAAACTTCTGTTCATTATCCAGAAGTTTATACTTTATCAAGTAAACGTCGCGAAAAGTGGATAGCAGCAATTAAGAGGGAAGATCTTACAGAATCGATTTTGAAAAATCAGAGGGTGTGTAGTAAACATTTCATAACAGGTATATATCCATAGGTTTACCTATTATTTGAAAACTGAATTGTTTTATTATTTATCTGTTGTTTTACTTAGGTAAACCAAGTGCCCTGAGAGATGAAAATCATCCAGATTGGGTTCCATCCCAACATATGGGCCATACTTCTCAAAGTCATTCAAAGCGTAAGTCTGATGTTGATAGAAAAAACAGAGCTGAGAAAAGAAGCAAAACTAGACATGTTGGTGAAGAAGAAAATGTTAGTATTGCTATACCTATATCTCGACCTACATTATTATAATTTAACTAAATATATACTATCAAATCATGCTCATTGCTATATCCAGATGCTTAGTTCAAACCAAGGGCATTATTGTTCACCCCTCATTATGTGACAAATGCTCGAACTTATATATATATTTGTATTTGTTTTAGAGAGATGAAGGTACCATGACTGAGGAAAATTTGGTAGAAACTGAACAAGAAGTTATCCCAGGTTGTGCTACGCAAACAGATCTTACTATGAATGCATTGGCTACAAAAGAAGATCAACTTAAATTTGCAAGTAGTAAAATTACACAACTAGAAAAGAAAGTTGAAAATTCTCCTATGGGCCTGATGGAAAATATAAATAATGAATCAATGTGGAAATATTACACTGGCTTTGATTACCAGTTTGTTATTGAGGTAATTTTTCCTGAAGTGGAATCATATGTTATATCCACATCTACTACAGCTCTTTCTTCATTTAATCAATTATTACTTACCTTAATAAAACTACGATTAAATTTGCATTTTAAAGATTTGGCCTTTCGATTTAAGATATCTCCCACTACAGCCACCACATATTTTCAAAATATCATTCACATCTTGTATAGACGGTTAAAAAAATAATAATTTGGCCTGAGCCTGATGATGCAAAAGCAAACATTCCTTCCTGTTTTAAGGAAGCATTCCAAGAAAAAACAACAATCATCATAGACTGTTTTGAAGTTTTTATTGAGAGACCTGATAATTATTTAACTCAGCAGCAATGTTGGTCAAACTACAAGCATCATCACACCATTAAATTCTTAATAGGCATTACCCCCAAGGAACTATAAGTTACATTAGTAAGGGTTGGGGAGGTCGAACCTCAGACAAGCAAATGGTGGAGCTGGGAGATTTTTTAAATCATATTAAAACAGGGGATGTAGTTTTGGCTGATAGGGGTTTTTTAATAGGTGATTCATTGGGTGTTTTAAAGGCAAAATTGGTGATTCCAGCATTTACTAAGGGCAAAACTCAGCTACATCCCCTGGAAATTGAGGCTACTAGACATATTGCTCATGTCAGGATTCATGTAGAAAGGATTATTGGGGTAATCAAAAATAAATTCAGGATTTTTAAAGGGCCATTACCGATAAGCATGCTAAAAGTAGGAAATGAACAAATTTGTGTATTAGATAAGATTGTTACAGTTTGTAGTGGTTTAATCAATATGATCCCCCTATCGTACCAGGGTAATTTTTATTTGGGACTTGGTTTTAGATGTATATTTTTTTATATTATAATATGGACAATATTAGTTTTTATGTTTAGTGCATTTACCAAAATATCTACAATATTATGTTAGCGAGAATTGATATTTAATTTTAGTTGTACCATATTGTTAAGGGTGATTCATAATTACCTGGTTTTGCTTGTAGCATATTTAAACTCTGAGACATTTAAATATCATATTAAGAAAGTTTTTCTTCCAAATCATTCTATAGGTTGGATGAGTTTCTTAGTTACAGATTTTAATTTTTTTACTCTTATTTATATTTTAAACTTTGTGTTAATTAAGTGTTTATGTTGGACCTAATTAATATTTTATTAGGTTTTCTGTATGACTCTGTATATATAAGTATATATTATAATATTTTTTTAATGTAGAATAAGTTAAACTATTTTTATGTATTATAGTTAAGTAATCGTGTTTTATATTTTGATTAGATTTAACTGAAATCCGAGCTGAAATCTTAATCATTTCTTTTTTGTGTCCCAGTTTATGCCGACTTAGACTAACTGGAGAAAGTACACACAAAAATAATACATTTTGACAAAAATCTCTTGGGAAAATGTTGTTTGTTTAAAAGATACAGGTTGTCAAGTTGAAATATTTACTATATCCAACTGTGACACACTGTATCTTTTAAACGAATGACATTTTACCTAGAAATTTTTAAACTTTCCTTTATTAAATGACCTAAAGAATTATCCCTTTAAATTTGTCGGATAGGTTGTAAAACACCCTGTAATATAATAATTAAACACAATCATTTCCTGTGCTAGTCAATTTATTATTTATATTATCTACATGTATGTATGTGTCGCTTTACATATAATTGTCTTTTTTGTACACTTCAAAAAATAAATGAATTAAGAAAAAACATAATTTAGGTTGGTTTTATTTATATAAATGAATACATATTAATACTTTATACAGGGTGTTTAAAAGTCCCGGACCCCTACATATCTCCCAAAATAATCGAGATAGGAAAAAAGTTCTATATAATATTTATAAACTTTAAAAATCTACAATTTAAAAATAGTTTAAAGTATACATGGTTGCTCAAAAATTTGTAGCGTACAGAAATATGAATTTTTCTTATGGAACACCCTGTATATTATTGAATTTTTAGATGACACATAAAATTCCAAGCATATTTGATAAACCATAACCAACCACTAAAACCAATGGTTTCTGAGATAATGGCATTTAAAGTTTAAGTTTTTCACATTTGACGCAAGCATAAAATCTAAATAGTATGAGTTAAAGCAAAATGAATTGCACTTTCCTGTCTTAGTTTTTAATGATCTATCTTAAAGTCATAATTTGAAAATTTTCAAAATTTGGAAAATTTTCAAAATTATACATATTCTGCAAACTTTTGAAATCATTATCAGTCTAGATTTATCAAAAACTAAGATGACAAAGTACAATTTATTTTGTTCTAACTCATACTACTTAGATTTTATGCCTTTTCAAAGTGTGTAAAATGCCAAAGTTTAAATGCCATTATCTCAGAAACTATCGATTTTAGAGGTCGGTCATCCTGCACCAAATATACTTTGAATTTTAGGTACTATCTAAAAATTCAATAATATACAGGGTGTTCCATAAGAAAAAACATATTTTTATGCGCTACAAATTTTTGAGCAACCCTGTATACTTTAAACTATTTTTAAATTGTAGATTTTTGAAAGCTTTATAAATATTAAATAGCACTTTTTCTTCTATCTCGATTATGCTGGGAAATATTTAGGGGGTCCGGGACTTTTTAACACAGTGTATATTGCCAAACCATTTAAAATAATTAAATCACATATGAATAAATGTTTACAAAATACATTAAATTAACAAACTTACATCCAGTTTGAGATAAACTATTTTGTTTAATTTGTTTTCAAAAAGTATTTCACTATCACTTTACATGTCCAAATTGTTGCAAACTTTATCATGTAAAAAGGCAAATCAACTAATACATAAACCTTTACCCTAGTTTATTCTGTGAAAATCAAAACTGAACAAGCCATAGTCTCTTAAATTTCTTTGTGGTACGTTTAATAATAGTTGTGAGCAATGAAGAACATACTCTAATATTGTATAATAAAAAAATGTCTAATTAATATTTGTAGCAGTTTGACATTCTTTGCTACAAAACCAATATTCCTTTGGTATTTCTGTGAGCCCGACACATTGAAAATGAAACCATTTAATAGGGCATTCCTCATTCTCACAACTTATCATAGGTGTACCATCATCCACACCCTTACATTTACACCAAAATGTTATTTTGGCTGATCCCTCCCTTCTTGTAAAATATCTACCTAAAAGTTCGGGCATTATCACTTCTCGGTGAAATTTTAAACCAATTTCACAATTTTGTTCCCAAAAATTTGAATCTGGAAAAATTCTCTCTTTAAAAAGATTTTTGGGGACCAAATAACAAAATCGCAATATAGCAAATTGGACACAAACATTTGCATTTGAACCTGGTAGAAATAGGTATGATTTCGTTTTAATATAATTTTATCATCTTTTACTATGACACATGAACTTTTTATTTTGGCATACTCCTCTATACTTTTAATGTCATTCGCATATAATAAATAAGGGCACTTTATCTCCAAAACACCACCTAAACAACATTCACAGAAAACCAGTCTATCTGGGGATGCTCCAAATTGAGGCCACCTTGGATTTATTATTATTCCCACATCATTTATGACAAAATCAATATGGTCGTCTTCCATTACCTCACGATATTTCTCTGCAGCCACTGATTCATGTTCCAAGCCCCACTCCGTTGCTTTGGTTCGGAACAATGATTTTGTGGGGTAACAAATCATCTTTATTAATGATAAAGAAGGAGAGTCTTTTTTGGTTTTACATACTGCTTTAAATTTTGATGCAGTTATTCTACCAGCTCTTTGGATATACCAATTATCAGATGCATGTTGAGCTCTGGTTAAGGTTTCAATTTTTGAAGTTTGTTCTCGATTAAGAACAAATTCCATTGTTTGGATAATTTCCATCAATTCCCGGTATGATTTCGTTAAATTTTTTCATCAAAAATATTCAATATTGATGGAAGCGTTTCTTCTGACGCTGACTGAATCCTAGCTGCAAAAGGTTGAACAATTCGCATCAGGCCAGCAGTTCGATCTAACTTTTCGATCCTTTTAAAAGGTTAACAACTCCTTCTTTATCCATTTCTGGAATGTCCACTGGACATTGTTGTGACGATGGAACTTTGCCAAAATCCATTTCAGATATCAGTACAATAGGCACTGCAGTTGATAATGATGGCATGGGCCATAAAGCAGGTAAATCTGTGCAAGACATTGCATCTTTCTTGTTATTTGCATAATCTGCAGCAAAAAGTAGAGCAGCAATATGACTGCAGACTTCACTATTACCAGCCATGCAGGTGCAATGGCCACTGGACACTGATCCATCCTTTTTAATAATAACCCAGGCATCAAGGGGCTTAGCATTTGCTCTTTGGGAATGTTTCACCTGAAAAGAACAAAAAGGATTTCAATAACAACTTGCAAATAACATGCATTTTAAAATATTTCAACTGATATTTATAGAAAACTTGAACATTGAGTTGAATATTTAAAACAACACCCTTATACCTAAAATTGGAGTTTTAAGTAGGTATAGGAAACTTACCTTGCCTACCAAGACGTAATTCTCATTCACAAATTTTGTTCCCGCTTTCAAAACAAACCCAGCTGAGAAATACTTGTGTCCGTCAAGACTCTTATGTGCCTTCATCTGCTCTAGGGTGTAAAAACTGTGTGTCAGTACCAGATATGAAAATATATCTGGGTACGTAACAGGCGGAATACCATCCATGGTATAATCTAAATCTGCCATCTTTAAAGTAAATGGGTCCAAATTGTTGATATGTCCGATCTTAATCAGATATCTACAAAATAAAAATAGTTGTTTTCTATAAAAATGGTAATAAAATGAATTTACAAATATACACACTATAACAATAAAGCCCACATAAAAAGATATTTTTGACAAAGCAGAAAGTATTGCCATTTCTTTAAAATCATATATAATGTTAAACAGTTTTGTATTTAGTGTTCCTACCCCTAGTGGAGCCTAGTAGTGTATAATATTGTCTATGAAATTAAATCATCTGTCAGCAAGAAATGTTTATAAAGTGTAAGGAAAGACATTACAAACAAAATACATCAAGTGAAATCATTAGATTTGGAAAATAACTTCTCCAAATTTAAAATTATTTATTATATTAAAGCATATAGTATATAGGTTATATACCTTTGACCAATATCGGGATGTTGCACCAGTAAGTTCGTTAAATATTCACTCTTCATAGTTCAAAAAATACAAAATATTGATAACACAATACAAATACACCACACTATACTCCAAAAAGCTGTCCATAAACACAAAAAATCCACCCAAAACTCCAAACTTCTAATTAAACACATGTAAACAAACAGATGTGTGCCAACCAGACGCCATACTGGATTTAAAAAATCACGTGGTTTGGATTGCCTAATAACCAAAAAATGAAGTAACTCGCGAGCTAGGTCGAGCAACAGGAAAAGTGAGGTTAAAAATTATCAGCTGATACATAGGATTAAAAACATCGGTTCTTTCAAGGTTAGTTTATATTTATAAGGTTACGACATATCCTCAACTTTTAGGCGGTTCGAGGTCGGGGACGCAAGGAAGGGCACTTCTCGGAGAAAAGTTGGCAAGACTGGGTAAAATCAAAGCTGATGATCAATCCAGTGGCGCCTAGAATTTGCGCATTTCATTTTGCAATGTTGCAATGTTTTGGAAGTTATATTTGTTGAAAGATGTAATTCCAAATGTTTTTTATTTAAAGTAAAAGAATTTACAACTTAATAATAATAATTAAACTGTTGTGTAAACGGTTGTTCTACTAATACAATAAACTGTATATCTCCGGCACTGAACAACATGTCCGAAAAATGGGAGATGTGACGTCATAACACGTCAAAGCAATATGGCCGAATGTCGTGACCTTATATAGACCGACTTTGGTTTAAAGAAAGGTATTTCCAAACAGTGACATTTGTTTAGAAATCCCAAATTGTTAGTAAGTCGACTTACCGGGTTTTTAAATTGCACGAAAGATCTTTAAAGCCGAATTTTTTATTGTCAACGGTTCAAAATCATTACATTTTTTCGGTAAATGATGACGTCATCAACGTCGCGTGTTCAACGGTTTTTGAAAACAGTGTCGGAGAACGCAAGGTTAGTTTATATTTATAGGGTTGTGACATATCCTCAACTTTTAGGCGGTTCGAGGTCGGGGACGCAAGGAAGGGCACTTCTCGGAGAAAAGATGACAAGACTGGGTAAAAATCAAAGCTGATGATCAATCCAGTGGCGTCTAGAATTTGCGCATTTCATTTTGCATTGTTTTGGAAGTGATATTTGTTGAAAGATGTAATTCCAAATGTTTTTATTTAAAGTAAAAGAATTTCCAACTTAATAATAATTAAAAACTGTTGTGTAAACGGTTGTTCTACTAATACAATAAACTGTATATCTCCGGCACTGAACAACATTGCCGAAAAGTGGGAGATGTGACGTCATAATACGTCAAAGCAATATGGCCGAATGTCGTGACCTTATATAGACCGACTTTGGGAGAACGCTGCAAAGAAGTGAGATCCCCTAAAAGAGAAAGATATTAAGTAATCTGGCGGCTGTTGTAGTTGTGGATATTACAAATACAAAAAAGATTATTCATAAAATAAATGAAGAAAAGAAAAATAATTAAATAACTAAAAAATGAAGTAATTCGCGAGCTGGGTCAAGCAATGGAAAAATTGAGGTTAAAAATTATCAGCTGATACATAGGTTTCAAAAACATCTATTTTTTACTACACTTTTAACGACGTCATTTTTAAATACACTTTAAAACGTCTTTTGAACCATTGACAATAAAAAATTCGCCTTTCTATTTCTATTTCTATTTCTATTTTTTTTCTTGGTCTTCGTACCTTCAGGTCCAATCCACCACTCTCCCCCTTCCGGAATATGCTTTCCAGGGCTTCGTCGGAGGATAATCGAGCTCGTAGCTCCCAGAAATTCCAAAAGAACACAAATAATTCAACAATCGATGCAATGCATAAATTGTCGGCTGTCAAACCAAGATCTGCTACTGGTGTTACGTATAACCTTCACTTTCATTACTGACAGTTCCCATGGCACGCCCATCTATTTCCCGCCATTTGAGAAATACCTCGTGTTCACCACCAAACAGGATACCATCAGCTTATAGGAATCTTCGCTCACAGCGCTTAGATCCAGAAGAAAGATGCCGTCAATTTAGCGTGAATCTTTCCTTGATCCCCGAAGGTAAAAAAGTTCGTACGACACCTCTAGCCGCCACTCCGGGAAGAACTTTGTAGTCCTCTACCACATACCTCTAAAAAGAACTTTTTGAGGGGTGTGTCCTCTACGCACGTCCGCACTGTTCGGAGGTCAAACAAAGAGTCAAAATTCGCCTTAAATCATCACTTTTAGCAATAACCGTATAGGTAGATATACTATCAGTTAATAATAAAGAATGTCGGTAAAATAATTACTATCCTTTTTTACCGGTAGAAAAATTCTGATACTTAAATAATAATCCGTTCGCAGAGATAATTTGAGACATCAAAATGTTACATAACTCGTCAGTTTTTATTTTCACACCAAATCAACCAAATGACCACACCATTAAATCGAGCAAACCCATCGTTGTTAAAAAAGAGAGGAACTGTGTGCGTTGTTTTTTCTCGTCTTCGTTATCGGAACTGCCGCCATATCAGTAGCGTACATAAAAATTAGTGAATATTTGAAATATTTTATAACAGTAACTTCCTCAAAAGACGGCAATAAGGCAATTACAAAGTATACAGAGACTCGCTTGTCTATGTATTACGGGGGCCATGAAATCGACCCCTACTGCAGCACTGGAAACGCTGCTTAATCTACCGCCACTTCACATCTACATACAGGGTGAAGTGAAAGCGGTATAATACCGTCTCAAACAAGGCCAGAGTCCTATCATAAGACAGGAAAGGGCCATACAATGGAGATTCAAGGAGGACCAAGAAGTCAACTCAGTGTGTGAGATGCCTTCAGACAAAATGGTACCAAGCTACTGGCTAAACAAAGGTTTTCAAACTTTAATACCAGACAGAAAGGACTGGGTGGCAGGGCCTCCCCTTAAAGCCGACCTAATCTGGTATACAGACGGCTCCAAAACAGACCAAGGAGTTGGAGCAGGTATATATGGGGACAAACCAAGGACGAAAATAAACTTGGGTCTCGGACAACACCCTACTGTGTTCCAGGCCGAAATTGTAGCCATAGAACAATGCGCTAGGGAAATCATCAGAAGGAGCTATGAGGATAAAACCATAGTAATCTATTCGGACAGCCAGGCAGCCATCAGGGCACTCAGTTCATGCAAAATCAGCTCCAAGCTGGTGCGGGACTGCGTAATTGCCCTGAAAGAGGTGGGTGCGTCCAACAAGCTAACCATTGCCTGGGTACCAGGACACCAAGGCCACGAAGGCAATGAAGAAGCTGATAAATTGGCAAAGGAGGGGGCTGGTAGGACAATGGTAGGTCCTGAGCCCTACTGTGGTATTCCATCATGCCAGGTAAGGTCATCCATTAGATCATGGATTATGAGGGAATCACAAGACTGGTGGAGGAGAACACCAGGACAGCGTCAGGCGAAAGTGTTCATCAAGGCTTACTCGCCAGAATTTACAAAAGACCTGAATTATAACCGGAAGGCAGTAAGAATAATAGTGGGTCAACTGACAGGTCATTGCAGACTGAATAAACACCTGGAAACTATGGGCCTGGCAGAAGAAAACCTATGTAGGTTCTGCCAGGAGGAGGAAGAAACCGCAGAACACGTATGGTGCTACTGCGAAGCCCTTTGTCGTCTGCGGTTTGCAAGGCTGGGTGAAGAAAAACCTAAAGCGGCAAGATATACCAAGGGGCCAGTTTCAAGCTTGTGGAGTCTGATCAAACAGACCGGCTTGGATAGCGTGCTCTAACCTATGGACGGAGGACACACAATAAACCTGAGCAGGTTGCAGTGTTAGAGGATATGCAATCCACCTCCTAATCTAATCTAATCTAACTTCCTCAAAACCAAATAAAATGATCCATAAATAAATTTACAAAAAACAAAAATCTAATATTTAAAAGATTTAGATAACACATGACCACAATTTGAAAATTGTCATCGTTTGTTTATGTCAGGGGTGGCGAACTTGTTTTAAACCAAGATCGACTTTTTCCTGACGACATGTAGTGCCAAGGTCGTTTAACTTGGTAAGGTTGCCTCATTACGTCACATATGTCCGCACTGCTGGTTCCTACATAGCAAACAAGGATGTCTAGACGGATAATGCCATGAGGGCGAAAGAGCGCGATACACAATATTTAAAAATTAGCTAGAATAATCATTGTTAAATAATTTATTAATAGTATATAAAGAAGTTACGGTAACAACTGGAATTAACAGTATTTAAAAGTATTTATTTAATATTGACAAAAAACACAAACTACACTGTTAAAAACTTCATTAAATAATGAGCAAAATACATATGTGACGTATGGTCCGCCATGTTGCAAGGCTTACGAGGCAACCTTACCTAGTCAAACGATCTTGATGCAGTGCATTCTGCCAATAACATACTTTGACGATTGAAAAATTTTACAAGATGATGGGTGGCAGTTTTAAGTTTTAGGTAAAGTGCCCTCTGGGGGTATTTAAAAAAGTACTTTTGTCTTAAAATTTTAGAATCTGCAAAGCTCGATTTGTGTGCCAAATATCAACTGGATTGGTTAAAAAATAAATGCAATATTGCAAAACAACCAACATAAAACTTGAACTTTGACGGCTTGTAACTCGAAAACGAATGACATTTTGAAAAAAAAATATATGAAGCTCTACCCTTATTTCGTCAAGTACAATCACCCCTTAAGTTTCGTGATCCATTTTTGAATCACCCTGTATGTATTTATATTTTTTGCCGTGCCACGATCGACTGGACTAATTGTCGCGATCGACCGGTCGATCATTTATCATTGGACACATCCGATCGCCAGTAACATTCCCTGACTTAATTTTGGAAACTGTTTTATTTCTTCATTAATATACAGGGTGGGTCATAAATTATATAGAGGAATTATTTGAATCTATTTTCTTGAAGATTTTCGCGGCCGACGGTATCTATTAACTCAACCAGGTTTGTAAAAATAGTAAATTAGCTCTTCACAGCTACATGAATTTGCTTACTGTAATCAGAACACAAGGTTACAGCAAGACAGAGCTACTTCTCACACTTCAAATGAGTCCCAGTCTGTGGTTAGTAAGATGTTTCCGGGAAATCGGTTTTTAGGAGGAGCGACATTGCATGGCCACCCGGTAGTACCGATTTGGCACCAGCAGATTTCATTTTTATTGGGATATTTAAAGAATTTTGTGATTTTTTTTATTTAAATAAAAAAATAGGAAAAAGATGTCTGTAATTCCACTGTCGCTTTACCGATGAGTTATTTCGGTTCTCGTTTAGAAGATTGCCAATGACAAATCGGTGGTCATTAAGATAATATGTATTATCCTTAAAAAGTATATTCCCGTCTAATGACGATGATTGAAGATAACTCATATGGTTTATTATATTTTTTTTTATTATGAGCATCTTGAATTATACAAATTCAGCTTATTTAAAACTTTCCCCTGCCCAACTACTCCGCTGCCTTCGCAATGCTGATCGGGCACACACGTACTCCGTCACACCTTCGACTGTCATTTGTTTCTACTTAGGCCCGTTTGACCCTTTTTCTTGTTAAGCACGAGCATCATGTCATTTTTTACTCGTTAAGGGCTTCAACTATTTTTTTCTCACGGCTTACTTTAATTTTTTTTTATCACTACCGGGATAAAAGATTATAAGCCAATATAACTATTTTAACTGGTAAAAAAACGAATAAAACGCTCCCGTAACATTAGCGAAGAATTCAAAAAGCTTTCCTATAATTTTTTTCTCTAGAACACTAAAAAAAGAAAAAAGATCTTAAAAAAATTGCCTAAAGTCCCGTTTAAGTTATTATTTAAGTGTAAATGCTCGGGCACGATAACAGCGTGAGCGTTGAGCGGCTGATTTAAAAAAAGTTCTTTTATTCTCGCAAAAGTTTAAAGACAGCGCTATTACATTTCCCGCTTAACGCTGGCCGCTGACGCTGACGCTTAGTTTCGTGTCAGAGGCCTAAGGCTGAAGCGATAGTATTATTTTTACTTTGTAATACAAGACTTGTTAAACTTTTTTTATAATATTTGATCTTTATTTCCGTAAAGTCTAAAAAAACTGTACACATGCTAAAAATTATACTTGGCCAAGTTTTCAGAACCCTATCCGGGAATAACAAACATAACCCTTTTAAACTTTTATTTTAATATACCTATGTAGTACACATACTTCGACATTAAGCTAGAAGCTTAAAAATATTAGCATAAATAGTTCTAGTAAGAAAAAAAAATGCCCCAATTTTAAAAAAATAATAAAAAGATTGATGCCTGATAAAAGAATTAATGTTTTTCTGTTTTACCTATTATTTCATAAATTATACACAAAATTGTAACTTTTTACAAAAGTTTTATATTGAAATTCTAAATGGGTTAAATTATAACTCTTCATATCATTTTGGACACGTCTGCTTTTGTTTAAACTGTGACTGTTTTATTATATGTTTTTGACGATGTTGAGGTCTGTTTTAAGGGATAATCCAATCAGTGCTTTTGAGCTTTAGGATTATAAACTTAAATTAAACACAAGAAAGATTTTAGTAAATTACAAAAGTGATTGTCATGTAGTGTCATGTTTTGATCGATTTTTATAGATAGATAGATAGATAGATAGTTTATATTACCAAAAAGAGTACATTGTCGTACATAGGTTCGTCAGTATACTTTTATATTGATATTTCACAAAGCTTTGTGTTATTTTAAAACGATTAAAAGATCGATTTAATTGAAAATTCCACACCACTGCAATTTGACCAATCAAATGCGTAGTTTTGGTTGAATTACCATGACAACACAAGTATTTATCGGAATTTTTTTCTCCCTTCTGGGGTACCCTGGAGCGAATTATAGTGAACATTTTTTGACATAATCATTGAATTTGTTTTAACGTCATGTCTGTCATTCACATACATAATTAAAGAAAATGATATTTTGTACCAGTTGTAGTATTTCAGACGTAACATAATATGAAATAATGTAAGGTTTTAAGTCCCTAAATGACAATTTTATACAACCACAGTTAGTAAAATAATATTATAGAACTGAAGTAGTAGAGACAAGTGAAGAGCAAACGAAAGTAGGGTATAGGTCTAAAAAAATTAAAATAAACTATTATTACCAACTGTAGTAATATAAGTGATATATAATATTAAAGAATAAACATTAATAAGCTCTAAAATTACATATATTTGCAACTACAATTGGTAATATAAAAAATATTTATTTTATGGTAAAATCTTAAAGCTTGTGTCAAAGTTACAAACATTAAATTTAAAAGAATATTATTTAAAACAAACTTGGTGTGAAATTTTCTTACCGACTACCACATTGTGCTTAAAATATTGCAGGAATTTTTTCTCGGCCACGAATATTTTAAGAATTTTTCAAAATAGTGATAAAATATATTTTATAATTGATATAAAACGATTTTTGATAAAATGTGTCTCTTTTTGAATGAACACTTCTCAATTGTATCTTGAATCATTTGTATTATTTTAAGAATAGAAATTTTAAAACGTTTACGTGTTGTGCTTGAGTGATTTGTATATATTCACGATGGATTGGTAAAAAAATCGTCCTTTCAAAATGAAATTGGGTTTTATTCGAATGAAAACATCGCCAAAAAACGATTATTTTAAACAATAAGTTTATTCATTGTTCTAAAAGCAAATATTTAAATATCATTCCATAAAAAATCGCAACAAAAACCCGTCAAATTATACTCAATTACGTTAATTTGCGTGCAAAAAATGCGATTTTTACCACCACGCCACCTAAAATAAGTCAAATATCATTGGAGGAGTTATTAGGCACTTGTGTCAGTGGCAAAAAGGTAAGAAAGAATTAAAAGAATTTGAAATACTCGAAATGCGTCCCCTAGGGGGACGTATTGAAGCTCGAAAGTGTACGTGTCTATAACGATTTACAGGGTCGGTCTTAAGTTAATGTTATATTTTAAAATGTTAAATTTCTAACCTTACTAGTGGTTAATATATAAACTAGGTTCTAACTAGGAATAAATTTAATAATTAAAAAAAAATGTATTTTTTGAAAAATGCTCGGACCATAAAACGATCCACAAACTGTAAAAGACACAAGTAAATGCCTTATTCATCTTTTACATTCTAAACCGGGGTATACACGGTCATGCAAAACTGTCACATCTGTCAAAAAATCCAAAGCTCGCACTCAAATTTAACCGTGTGCAGAGACAACCATGAGACGAGTAACTGGTCCTAACAATTTGTCCATTGTATTTATCTCTTTCTGGTTTAACGCAAGTTCCAATAAATATGTCTTTGTCTTTCATCATGGCAGGCTATCGTAGATGGAGCAATCATCGCTTTGCCCTGGTTGCCAAGTTGTTTACAATTTCTGCATGTAAACTTTAATGTCCTTTTTTGGCTCACATGTAATTAGGAGAAAAAAATATACCATGAATCGAATATTTTTAACTTGACAACGTTGCCGCAGGCAGTCACGCCGAAATGTTAATCGATTTGTGTTTGATATTTTTCAATGGCCGATTTGTTTGGACAGTTTGTTTACATTTTCTGTGATTTATAAGTGTTTCGTGGTTTTTTACACTTAATTGGACTTTAAATATTGACTTTTATTAGTGATCACAGTGTATATATTAAATTTGTGCTTTTCAACAGATAATTTAAGGTAATATTGACATGGTTATCTGTAAGAAAAAATCTTTATAAAAACCAAATAAATGACATTTTTAATAAGGTGTAATTATTGAACTAAACCCCAATATTTTATATTAATAGGAAACAAAACCAAGTACCTAACATTAAGGGCAAAAATAGCACAGCTATATAATTTGAATTTGGCGGGCAAACGATAAAGTCGACTCATGCGCCATCTGCGTTTACCTGCCTTGAAGACAGACAAGGAAGCCCCAGCAGCTATCTCTCTCTCGGATAATTTATTTGCATTTAGTTGCTCGTCTCATTCTTGTCTCTGCCGTGTGTATTAAAAAACTGCCACATCTGGCCTGGCATACGACTCGATGTCCGAGTTTGATTTTTCGTGGAGCGGGTCGTGCAAACTTGCACATGTGTAGGACACGTCAGTTAACGTTTCAGTTTAGGACCGTCGTTTACGGGGTTATATTGTTGGTTTTGAGTTAACAAAATGGCTCTTTGGCACCTGGAAGATGTATTCCGTGATTTTATAGATATGTACCAAGGTTATCCATGCTTTTGGAAAGTTAAAAGTAATGAAGCCATTGACAAATATAAAAAAATCTTTTGGCTGAATTACGCTTATGTTCAAGTTGATCACACCACCAGCTGCCAAAACTGACGCTGATCTGACAGGTACATCTGAATCGTGTGTATCAAAACCTTTATTTGAAATTTGCTTTCATGCAAGTGCGTTTCAGGTTTGCATGACCGTGCATACCCCGGTTAAAAAGTGCCTTTTCTGCATTTTTATAAATGCGAGAATACCTCTATAAAAAAGTATTTTGTCGATTGGTTTACAACTTACGTAAAATATTTTTGTGCCGTTAATTATACTTAAAAAAGTTGTGAAGAAAATGTACTAAATATTGTTTATATTTTCTCGGACTTGTACCGTAAGGCACCATTTACATATTTAAATTAGTACATTCACGACGTGCTAGCAATAGCATAGCGAGTGGGGCGGTCTGTCCCCGGGACCCCGGGTAGAAAGGGCTCCCAAAATGGGGTTTCTAGGTAAATTTTAGTTTTTAAAAATAAAAAAGAAAGAAAAGAAGGGGTATAGACCTTTTTTTTGTTGTTAAATTTTTCCGAACAAACATAATAAATAAAGGGGGTTACTACCTAAGTATATATGTTCTAGGGAAGAAAAAGCCCCGTTTTGGAAGTAGGAACCTTTTTTTTGTTAGTTCTGTTTGCCAAGTTTTTATCAACAAGAAAAGTAGTAAAGAAAAAGAGGTCCCGAACTGTGTATATTATGTTTTAGTGAAAGAAGGGCCCCGTGGATTTTTTTTCAAAATTTCAAAATTTTTTCGAAGGAACAAAAATTTATTTACTGAAACCACAGTAAAAACAATATTTTATCATTAAATTTATCATTAAACTATACTGAAACTCTGGGCCTTGATTTTATTTTCCGCCCCGAGCCCCGACACCTCAGCTACGCCAGTGCGTGCCAGCTCGATTCTTTCAAGTTTAAATATGTTAAACAGAAGCAGATAGCGATTAAACAAAGAAGAAATACATTTAAAATCCGCTTACTGCTTAAATGTAGTAAATAATCAAATATAATTTTATTACGTTCTCCGCAGTCCTTGGAAAAAAGTTACGTTAAATATAGAATGAGACAAAGAAGTTTCTGTTAATATTTAAATTTTAAATGGCTCCAAATTAAAAGTACAACGTTGCCGAGCTAAAATAAAAAAATAACATTTAGGGGAAACTAAAAACAATATTCTACGGCCCAAGGTTAGTTTATATTTATAAGGTTGCGACATATCCTCAACTTTTAGGCGATTCGAGGTCGGGGACGCAAGGAAGAGCACTCCACGAAGACAAGTTGGCAAGACTGGGTAAAATCAAAGCTGATTATCAATCCAGTGGCGTCTAGAATTTGCGCATTTCATTTTGCATTGTTTTGGAAGTGATATTTGTTGAAAGATGTAATTCCAAATGTTTTTTATTTAAAGTGAAAGAATTTACAACTTAATAATAATTAAAAACTGTTGTGTAAACGGTTGTTCCACTAATACAATAAACTGTATATCCCCGGCACTGAACAACATGGCCGAAAAATGGGAAATGTGACGTCATAACACGTCAAAGTAATATGGCCAAATGTCGCGACCCTATATAGACCGACTCTGCTGTTTGATCTCGTACTATCGATATAAATATAAAGAAATGTTGTCTCACTTTAAACTGCCTTCTTTCCACGCATTGCCAAAAATTGCCCCTGAATACTTTGAAGTGGCACTACTTGTATACTAAAATTTGACCAATATACTGAATGTTGCAATATTTTGAGATGTTTTTTTTTGACACCACTCACTCTCACTTATCAATATGCCAGGCCATTAAATTTACACATTTTAGTTCATAAATCATACCTCGTTTTTAATTTTTAATTTTTTTTTATTTTGATTCAGATCAGGTCAGTACAAATCACAGTTAGGTAAGTGTTTGTAGAAATAAAAGAAATATTAAGATTTTTATTATATTTTAATAAAATTATATTACTGAATATGAGGGTAATTAAAACATGACCTATTAAATATTTAATTATAATCTCTTTTGAACTCCAGGTTAATAAACGTAAACGTTGGACCACGTCTAAATTCCTTCTGCTTTAAAGTTTCTAGTAATTTGACCAAAAGTATTTTCTTATTGACAAATAAATAAATTATTAGTCCGCCTGTCCACCGCACACAACCCTAAGGTGAGGTACTTTTTTTAATAAATACCTATCCAACTGGCTAATAAATAAATACTGCGGTCTCGTACAGTAACCTATTTAAAATCAACACTTTTAATTAATATATGTAAAAAACTAAACTGAAACTAACCATAAGTTATGTTAATCTAATTACAATTAAATAAGTTTATAAATAAGACAATTAATGTCGAATTAAGGAAATTTTGAGATTACCTACAAAGAATTTTCCCACATCCCTTTTTAAAATAAAGCGATACCTACCTGTCCGAAATATAATATTTCTACCTAACCGCCGAAATTTCTAAAGCAAGACCCGAAAGGCCTGAGTTGCGTGATGCGAGGCCCGCAAACTAGCTGCCCTAAAGATAAACCACTTTTAAAATTGAAAGAGTTTCGAGCATAAATATAATTTGATTTTGGCTACTATTGTTACCCCGAAAATATTGTGACTGAAGGACCCCCAGGGACATTCCTATTCTTCAATGAATATACGGTCCGAAATTTTAAACGTAATTATAGATCAAATTACCCTTAATCCATGCTCCCTAACTTTAAATTTTATGAATCATTATTTTTGTCTTGGTAAATGTTAAAACACAAAAACCTTAAGTAATCTGCAAGGTATAAAGCTACAATTTTGTACATAAATAATTTATTCATAGCTAAATAAACAAATAGGGTAGGGCTGGGCTAGTTGAGCAATTTTTTACTTGTTTGGTTATAGCTCCTCAAAAATAAGGCTTAATGGCTTATAACGCATACTGATGGATTAGCAATTTATTCCTTATTAAGAGTGTCCATAGTAATTTCTTTCCAATATGTCGAATTTAGGAGCTACGTCTATTTTAATGTAGATAGTCAAGTATGTCCAACGTACCCCATAGGTGGGGTAAGTTGAGCAAGGGTATGGGACTAGTGGAGCACTTAGAGAGTATAGTCAAATCATGGCTTGAATGTTAGATACGTTTATAATAAAAATGCATTTTGACAATTTGCTTTTTATATTTATAATCTTCTACTGACAAAACAACAAATCTCATTAATAAAACACCTACCTAGCTTAGCTTAACTATTGGATGCAAAATCCAATTATTCATATTCGTTTTTTAAACTTTTTAAGCAGTTTTATTTTGCTTTATAATGCCTTCTGTATGTTAAAATTGCAGCTTTTCTTGGACAAGCCTTTGGGTATGGTCGAACTATTTTCAGAAAAAATTTATAAGTTAGATAGGTCAGCTCGTTTTCTTTGTTGCTTGTATAAAGTTCGGGTTGCAGCCTCTTTTAAATCTTAAGAAGACTTTAGTGTTTTATTGTTATAAGTCCGTATCCTAAAAAATAAAAAAAATAAACATTTTATACTTAAAACCGTGGGGTTAGTTGGGCAACTGTAGCTCAACTAACCCCAACCTGAAATTTTAAATAAAAAGTGAATTTATTAAAGTACCGGTTAGAATTGTATTGTAGAAATCTTTACACATATTAAAACTGTAATAAATTTACTTAAGATTAACACTTACTTGATTGAGAACGGAATACATTTAACTATCACAGATAAAATTTTCCGGCTTGCAATTATTTTACTTTTTAATCAAAAAAAACAATGCGCACGGATACTTTTCTCTCTCTAGTGGTCGCACAATGAGTTCCCCTCGCGCAACCCCTTCTTTGCGCTATTTGATGCTCTCGCGTGCGGTCGATAGTTTTTGAGATATTTTGATTGCCCAACTTACCTCTATGCTCAACTAGCCCCGCCCTACCCTAGGTATTTGGCAGGGTTGACACAGTTGAAAGACTCTTTTAGGTCTGATTTTTAAAATTTTGGGACATCTTTATAAATAGTATTTATTACAAAAATAATTTTAATGTTAAAATTTTGAAAGAATTCTTGCTAATACTTTCGCCCAAGATAGTGTAAGGTATAATTTTGTGACACCCTGTAACTTCGCTTATTAAATTACAATACGTTTGTTAATTACTATAGGTTACCACACCATATCTTAACTTAATTTTTATGTCAAATATTTAAAAAACATATTATAAAAGCGTAAGTCTGTATTTTTATACATACATTGTACCAAAGACAATTATAGTTTCACTATAGACATTCAAAACAATGCTAAATTTTTAGTCATCAGCTTGGACGCTTGCTTCATGGAATTTAAAGCGAGTATCCATCGATTACACATGTAAACAGTACGTATAATTTGCCGCTTTATAAATTCAGCCAAGCCAGCGTCCAAACTGATGACCAAAAAATTTAGCATTGTTCTGGGAGTCTATACATAGTGAAACTACAATTGTCTTTAATTGTACGTACGTATTGAGTCAGGGTGATTAAAAAAAACTTTTTTTTCTCTTGCAAATATGCTCAAACGGTTTTTATGTCAAAAAATGCCAGTTAAAATTTGAGTTCTTAATATTATTATTAAGATAGTTCGCATCGCGTTTTTCTATTTCTCCTTAAGAATATTATGGGGACATTATTTTTTGCACCTTTTTATTTCTATTGCTAGCTTGTCGTGTGGCCTAAAAAAATACGTTAGCCTATATTTGTGGAGAAATGAACGCTTTACAAAATTATTCTCTAAAAAAATAAATTTAAGATGAACATAACTTTTTCAATAATTTATTGCAATAAGCCCATTAAATTTGCTGTAATGTATTCAAAACATTGAAATTTGCGATTAATTAAACTTTGGCCTCGTATATCTCCTAAACTATTAGCTTCCGCGAAAATCAGAGACCTTCTTTAAAGAGCGTTCAAAAATATTTAAAAAAAAACGCGATGCAAACAATCTTTATATTAAAATTAAGGGATCAAACTTTAACCAGTATTTTGTAAAAGTGTTTTCAATTAGTGAAAAGAAGAGGGTCTTAAGTAACAACAAAGCCAGGTCTATATGTCAAAAGCATGTTGAACTCTAGCTGGTAGTGTTCAACATGCTAAAACTCAATTTAAACGTATTGACCATTTGTTTTGACAATATGGTTAACTAATTAATTTAATTAGATATTTTTTAAAATTCTTAAGAATAAATTGAATGCATCTTTTAACTGTTATTTATAAAAAAATTTAATTAACACTTAATGGTCTAATAAGTTAAGTTAATTGTATAGTGAGAGTTGTTTAAGCTTGGTTTGGTATCCTAAAAAGCAGTAAAATAATCACGAAAATTGCTGAATTCTTATAAGAAAAATGGCGTTTGTCCAGGGCCGTATTAACTGTATGAGGCGCCCTAGGCTACAATTCCCGGAGCGCCTATTTTGCATCACAAAAAAATTAAAGAGCCAAAAAAAGGTCTTTATCTCCGTTGCGCCTTACTTTACCACCCGAAATAAAATTTGATGACCAAAAAAATAATTTTTCCCTCCTTTTCGCGCCTATTTCATTTATTTCAAAGCACCTTATTCACAGAGAAATTTGTTGTAATCCCCACCCGACCTAAACTGTTTTAAAAACTCCCCTGTCTAGCGCCTATTACTCCCTATCTGGCGCCTATTTTTTCATGGCGCCCTAGGCTGTAGCCTAGTCAGCCTAATGGATAATACGGCACTGCGTTTGTCATATACTTCCTGCATGAAAGAAAAATAGCAAAAATATATACTTATTAAAGTTACATGAAAGGAGTGAGATCAATTCACTTTTTTACTTAAATCCTCATAGTATCTTTTGGTTTCCGGTTTTTCTTCACCTTTAAAAAAGCAAAAAGGGAGAAACGGATATAAAAAAAATATTGTAGCACATCCACTTTGTGCCATTTTAAACGTTAAAGAACTTAAACTACCTACTAGAAACTTGCGGAGTCATGAATCTTCAATCTTCTAACAAAATAAAAATTATCGAGGGTAAGCTTTAATTATCCCTAATTTAGGGTGGATATCGCAATCGATTCTGTGAAAAAAATTTTTGCGTATATTTATTACAAGGCACTGAAAACTAAAATTTATTTTTACCTTCAGTTATTTAAAAATAATGTTATTCAAAAATAACATTTAAATTTACATAGAAAATGGGTTGACAAAACAATAATTTCAAATTATTTGTCAGTACAGGCTAATAATTTTATGATTATGCTATATAATTTGTTGTTGCCTTAAGAATACCATTTAGAAAGTTTATTTCTGTAGAGTATTTATATGAATAAAATAAATAAATAAATAAGTTTTATTAATTCAATTAAAACTATTATTTTCCATAAATTATTGTATTTGAAACTTAAAGGTGCTCGCCAACTTAGGCGACGCGTCGTGATGAGTCAAAATTGCTTCGGACAAGTTCACATGTAATGTGTGTTCCATTTAATTACATGTAAAGCAACTCGGCGAATTTTCTCTTGACGCGACGCTTCGTCTATAAGTGGGCGAGCACCTTAAGAAAACACTTTTTACTCACCTTATATAAAAATCATTCAACTAATTAGGCGGTATCTCGACAACAACTTGGACAAAAAAACTTAAAAGAATGCAGTTATCAAAAAATTTTATAAATTTGCCAAAATTTTTGATAAACTTAATAGTTTCGCCAAAAAAATGGAAAAAGATGCGTCGGTTTATCAAAAAATTATGAGAGATTTTTTATGGACCGTTCAATTTTATACAAGAGAATGATAAACCATTAAAAAGTTATTAAATTTTAAACTCAAAAATACAAGCTCTCCCATGTTAATCATATGGGAAATTAAAATATATTATCTCTTAACATTAATATTAAAGGATGTGGCTTTCACAGGATTTTTTTAATCATTTTCAAAAATATTTTTATGTAATTAAGTAAAAAAATCGTCGATTTTTTTAATCAGTCTAATGCATATGCATTAGTATCTTATATTTGAGAAACACTGTATAAATATTTGTTTTGTAGAAACGAGTACGACTAAAAATACTAATCGATGGGTCTAAGATTTTTCAACAACTTGTTTCCATTATTTGAATTTATTACAAATTAGGGACCCGCCTCGTATATGCAAATTATACCATCTGTACATTTAATTGCAACACATTGGGACACAAAATTATGTTGTCTTTATTTTTATGCATATGTCATTTATTCTTCTCTGACAAATAAATTACACAACACAAGTATCATTGTGCGTTTTGCCAAAAACATTTTGAAAATCCTTCAAAAATAAAGTAAAAAGTGTAATACACTGAACCCTTTTTCACATACTCTCCTTCAATTGGGCATGTATTCCCACAGACACGTCACGTGATTGGTCGAGAGGCACGAGCCAAAAGGGCGTTACATTACGACAGAGGGGCCTGAGACCCTGTATATAAAGCCGAAAAGCACCCACGGGTCGTTTAGAATCAATCCGACTACCCTCAGTGTTATAACGAGTTCTTCGGTGTCTTCTTTGGTCAATCTTTCGTAGTTTTGTGCGAGAATTTTGACCTGTTTTAGTGAATTTTTCGCGCAAAACGTTTTAAAAAAGTAACAATAACTTTAAATAGTGAATACTTAAAAGACTTTCTAGCGTAGTTTGATTTATCACAATGGAAAATCCCGAGCATTACTCTACGTACCTCTACTTTCCTACTCAAACCACTGACGTGATTCCCCAAGAATGTTGGGGAACCTCACCAGCTCCCAGTTACGACAGCCTCTCCGACGAAGGTTTCCAGCAAGACCCGAGTCCTGGTCGCCCTGGTTCCAGAGGAAGGGTATCCCCACAAGTATTGAGGAGAAGGAGGTTAGCTGCAAATGCAAGGGAGAGGAGACGTATGCAGAATCTAAACCAGGCCTTTGATAGATTGAGGACCTTTTTGCCTCAATTGGGGCAAGACCGGCAGCTGAGTAAGTTTGAAACACTGCAAATGGCTCAGACGTATATTTCTGCATTGTATGACCTCTTGGATCATAGTTCTTCATCATCAAGATGAATTTAAAAATAGACATTTTCTAGATAATTATTATTAGTTTTTTAAGTTTTTTTTTATAATTTTTTTTTATAACCTCCCATTTATTTTTTTTTATAATAATAGAATTTCCGTTAAATTATTGTCAACGAATTTTTTTTAACTTTTAATTATCTTTTATGAATTTATTTAATAATTTAGAAAGGGATCCATTTTTAAAGCTTTAAACCTTCACATAATGAATCTTTTTTATTTATTTCAAAACTTTCTAATTAATATATATGTTGTTTTTAATTGAAAACTAGGTTTATCTTTTTACAAGTTTGGCAGTTTTTCTATAAAAAAGATACGAAGAACATATATCTAAAAGTGGATTTTTAAAGCTTCAAAAATCGATATGAAATATTTATTTTTTTAAGCCAAAGATTATATGCCAGTGTTGAACTTTATTTTTATTTGTAAGTTTCTATATTTTTTATTTTTAATAATTTAATTTTAATTTAAGATCTGTCTATCTGTAAGTTATATTTAAACTACCTTATTTTCCGTCCAGTTATCTTAACCTAATTTCATTGTGTCAAATTTAGTTTGTATATTATTGTTATTATTACTAATAGTTCGTAGGTGTTACCTAGATGTTTAATGCAGAACTTAAGATATCTCATTTCTTAATTACTTGCTTTTTTAATAGATATATATAGTTTATTATATCCTAAATGTTAAAAGTTTATGAATAATTTTTTAGCTTTTTTAAAATGCCATTCTTTGCCATACAAAGTATTAAAACAATCAGCAGTTTTATTTTTTTTGTATTATTTAGTTCGTAAGTTGTAGGTTACTGTATATTTTTGTAAATATTTCGCAGCGTAGTGCCAAATTTTGTGTCATAACGTCAAATTAGTGAGATAAGTTTAAAAATAAATTATTTATAAAAATGTTTAGTGTTTTACTGTATACAGGGTAATTCAAAAATCGATCACGAAACTTATGGGGGTGATTTTACTTAACAAAATAAGGGTAGAGCTTTATATAATTTTTTTCAAAATGTCATTCGTTTTCGAGTTACAAGCCGTCGAAGTTTAATTTTTAATTTGTTTTTTTCGCCATATTGCATTTATTTTTTAACTAATCCAGTTGATATTTGGCACACAAATCGAGCTTTGCAGATTCTAAAATTTTAAGATAAAAATACTTTTTTAAATACCGCCAGAGGGCACTTTACCTAAAACTTAAAATTTATTTACATCATAACTTTTTATTTAAACAGATATCGCAAAGCTTGGGGGTACCAAATTATAGACAATTAAAAGGTAAAAAATAAGGTACTCTTTAATTTTAATCAAATTACCTACATACATACAGGGTGTCTAGTAACTCAACCGACAAACTTTACGGGGCGATTCTACAACAGATAATAAGAAAAAACTCCATTTAAACATATGTCCTAAACGCCTTAGTTGTTCAACTACGGTGTATTAAATATTAAAAAAAAACTTTTTTTTAAATTTTTAACACCCCGTAGTTCAAAAACTAAGACGTTTATGACATATGTTTGTATGAAGTTTTTTTCTTATTTTTTGTTGTAGAATCGTTTGGTTAAGTTTGTCGGTTGAGTTACTGGACACCCTGTATGTATGTAGGTAATTTGATTAAAATTAAAGAGTACCTTATTTTTTACCTTTTAATTGTATTTAAAATTTTAATTGTATATAAAATTTTACAAACATTTACACAGTCAGTGGCGTACAGTTTTTTGTTAGTAATATTCCTTCATTTGCCTCTCGAGACGCCACTGGGCTTATTTAATGTAATTAAGTTAATAATAAATTACCCCTTTAATGTCATTAATAATAATGCCAAATTAAAACAAAATTGGTTAAAGGGTAGGTAAGATATTTAAAAATAGTTTTTTTTTTTTGAAATTTTAACACTCTGTATCTCAAAAGTTAAGACGTTCAGGACATATGTCCATGGGAAGTT
Organism: Listronotus bonariensis; assembly: GCA_014170235.1. Taxonomy (NCBI): domain Eukaryota; kingdom Metazoa; phylum Arthropoda; class Insecta; order Coleoptera; family Curculionidae; genus Listronotus; species Listronotus bonariensis. Next base: position 108,988 of record JACEGR010000392.1, read on the forward strand.
TTTGCTTCAAATGAGTCCAAAAATTACCCCCTTAAATATTAGCATGGCTATAAGGAACACCCTGTATAAAGATAGGAAATGCATTGCTTCGAAGATACAGGGTGTTAAACTTTTTAATCTGTTTTTTATAATATCTTAAATCTTTCTTTTTGATTTAAATAACGCACGGCAAAGAGAAAACAATAGGTCTAGTACCTTTCTCTGTCGCGATCCTGACTTGGTTTTTTAAGGGGGCACCGCGGAAGTGCTTTCTTTCAAATAAAAAAGTATTTTTAAAATCGGTCTAGGTACAAACGCCGAAGTGCATAACACAGAAAATAACATACATGCGAATTGAGAACCTACTCCTTTTTAAAGTTGGTTAAAAATAAGTTGTGATTCTAAAAAAATTATTAAATATTTTATAATCTATTTATTACAAATCCTTGTACAAAAAAATATGAACAATAACAAAAAATTTATATTCTCTTTGGTCTTTACTTTGGCTTGCCTATCTTCCAGAACCATGTCCCCAGTGAGTGACTCCAACGTAGCTGGTACCACCTTCTCCACCGTGTTCTTTACCGTGTTTACCATAATGGGCAGGGTGTTGAGCATGACCTTCACGTCTGACGACAGCCTGGAACCCATCTTTGTGTCCGGAAGTGTATTCGACAATTCTCTTGGTACCATCAGCATCGTGGATGGTGTAGCTACCTTTGACATCATCATGGTCGCGATGTTCTTCTTGGGATTTGTGGTCTTTGGTGTGGGGGTCGTGTACACCGTATTCGAAGTGGTAACCAGGAACGGTCTACAACAAAAAGGAAAAAAGGAATTACTTATAGTAAGAACATTTTAAAAGCGCAAATTCGGTACCCTTTGAAAATATGTAAAACAAAAAACATAAGAAAGGCCGCCTGCAATCGAACTATTTTATACAAAGGCGGCGCTATCTTTTACAGCGACGCGCCGATACACTTTGGGATAGAAATCCATTATTTTGGCCAAAAAGCAACTTTGAAATTTTAATGGCTCATGCTGTGTATTTCAAAGTAGATACTCCAAACTACATGTACACAAAATTATATGGGATATGACGACTTCTATTGGGGTAATAAGAAATTTAAAAATGTATTTTAAGTAAACATAAATATACAACATTTAATCTACTTAGTTTATCTCTCTTCTTCCGAAGTCTCGCTACTTTTGTCAAGATTTTTTTACCTTTTTCTTTATCAGTTTTTGTATTTACAATTACTTAGTGTAAGGACAGATACAAGATTTTTTTATAATTTAAAAGGTTTTCCATTTTAAAATTTAATATGTTTTATCCTACACTGTATATCCTAAAAGATAAAAGCATTCTGATGAAAGATATGGATTCTACAGAATCTACCCAACAAAACAATGTTCTTTGTTTATTTTATACGTTAAAAAATAAAAAAGTTGGGAATATGTATCTCTATTACGCTTCTAAGAATAATTTAAAATTATTTTTCATATTTGGATGATCATGTTTCCGAAACTAATTGAGATAGACATATCAAATGTAGTATTTTTTAAAGCATTTTAAAAGATTTTTTTGGTGGTGATATATTATTCAGGGTATTTCATTTAAAAAAATCATACCTATTGTCGTACCCTGTATATAATATGAGATAATAATCATCGGATTACTGATTAGAATACTACCGAATTAACCAAACAAGCTGACATTTTAGTTTATTTTGTACAATGAAATATAATTATGTTAAGGGGGTGTAAATTTATAATAACATCTAATAAGTTTTAGGTTTCCAAAAAGCATTTGTAATAATTTATAATATTTTTCCAGTAAAAAGCACCTCATTTTAAGTTAGATTGGTAAGTTTCAGAATTTTGACCAAAAAATTAATTTCTATCCCATAGTGCGATGACCAGCTGCATCAACCGGCATATCATAAAAGAAATATAGCAAAGGTGGCCGCGAAGACAAGCATGCCGATTTATTTGCTTTAAATTTTTTTGTGATTTTTTTTTATCAAAGAGCATCAATTTACATTTTTAAACTGTTCCTTCTATACAATAAGTAGGATATACATTTAATTAAACCTGTTTACATATTATTAAATTTTCTTAAACTATGGAGGAGAAAATATAAAAACAGTTTTATCTCTTATGTCTCTTATGCTAGCATATTACTTACGTGATGGTCTTTATGGTGTTCACCTTCTTCTCCGTGTCCACCAGGATAGGCTAGAGCAGCGCTGATTGCAAGGGACGCAAAGAAAAGAAACTATAAAAAAACCTCGTTACATTTTTTTAAATAATGCAAAAATTTTAGTTTAAAAAACGTTATGATATTTTATTTGTGTTTCATTCAAAAAACAACATATAAGCTTTCGTTGAATTTTTCCAGAATTTTAAATATATTTTTTGTATATTTTGATAATTTTAAAATTGTAGAAATAATTAAAGAGACAAATCTTAAGACTATAAACAGAATATATTAGTGGCCTATTTCTGAAAAGGCCTTTAGGAACTTTAAAGGACTAAAATTAAATTCTTATTTTCCTTCTTATAAAAAAATAAAAAAAATGTCAATTAATATTCTTTAATATGTAGCTGACAAATATGTCCATAAGCTGCCTTTTTTAACTTTTATCCATTTTTTGCTCTTAAAGAATCGATTGATGCCACATAATTTTTTAATCGATTAATAATTGACTGTTTAGGAACTTACGGTGAAACTATTCATGATTGTTGTTTTGTGATACTTAAGTGAGAACTGATTTTAAAAATGTGACCACAAGCTTTTATATCAAAATCTAATCAACTAAACCATTGATTTACTTAGGTAATATCATTGCACATTTTTAAATTAAAGAGTTTTGCATCACTAAAATAATAAAATTCGGTATATTCGTTGTCACCTGATCCGTAACCGAGAAGGCAGATTGCAAATCTTTTTTGAAGCGAGTTATTGACATGATTTATTCAATACAGAACTTCTTTAATCTTGCTGGCGAATTAATTAATCGTACTGACCAATATTGACAATTTTGTGACCACTTGCATCCTTCTTGATCAAGCCATGTATGATTAATTTGATTTTTTGATTTTCTTGAACTTTTAAACACGCTGTAAAAGTTAGGGTATATGGATGACCAATTCGTCATGCTTAGTGACCGTTTATGACCATTTTACAGCACTCCTGAATATTGTATCTTTCTGATTGTGAAATAATTTTTATGATTGGTTGAGTATTTCTTAAGATTCCTTACAAACAAACAAACAATCAAAGTTACAAACTTTACCTCTTTATAATATTAGTATAGACGTACAGATTGGAGATTTGCATTAAGCTGATGTTAAGTAAACAATTTTTTGTCTTAATTTTTTAAGTAATATCTACACTACTGGCAAAAAGTTCGTTCTGGTTAGTGATCTTGTATATGAGGAAGCTAGTTCCAAAATGCATAATCTCCACATTTTATAAAAAAATTATATGCCACCTATAAATTGAATGTAATATATATATTTTTTTAAGTTTAAATATTCTGTTTTTTCTTATCTTTGGAACATTCATAAAGGCTAAAAGCTTAAATACTAACGTACCGTGGGTGTCTTAAGGGAGGTAAGAGGGAGTTTGCTTATACGGGACTTAAAAACCTGAAGATTTGGAGGAAAAGGAAAGACCTTCGCGGACAGCAGCTTCCGCATTTTAGAAACTCTATAGGGATAAAAGAATAAACAAAGTAAGAAGTTCAGGGCCTTTCCAGTTGTACCGCATATAGGGATGCATACGTGCGATACCACGAGTTTCTCTGTTGGGAGTTGCAACTGGGGAGACTTTTACTGGACAGCTCTTTGGAGCAGAATCCGTGAAAGGCGAACACCTCTTCGTTGAGTGGAATCAAGAAAGCTTAGGGTTTTGAGGGACGCCATTTCCCAGACATGAGAACAATATTCCATAGAGGGTCGAATTTGGGATACATAGAGAGTGTATAAATTAGTAGGGGAAAAATACTTTTTGGCTCGAAAGAGAAATCCAAACCTTTTAAAGCGGCTATGGCTATAGATACAATGTGTTTATGCCAGTTTAGGGGGTTTTCGAATGTGACGCCCACAAGATTGACTGTGTCCTTCCTCTGCAAAACCTGGCACTAATAAGCAAAGGGTGAGTATTTGATGACTTTTTCCACGACAAGGAACATGATTGTCTTTTGACTGCATTAAATGTTATGGATGTAGTCATTGTTTCTGGCATGGTAAATCTATTTGAAAGTTATAACTTAAGGAGTTTCAAACAATTTTTTTTTAATTTTCAGTTACTATATATCGTTTTATTCTTATAATCTGGGGCAAAATCGTTTTATGTAAAGTAGGACACACTGTATATAGTATATAATTTAATCCAACTACATTTCAAACCATTCATAAAAATTGTAAACATCTAATTTTTAGGACCAAATAAATAAATTTAAATAAAATATATACCTACTCGATTTAAAATTTATTTCTGTAAATTAGACTGATAAATTGTGTGACCCCAATTTTGCAGTTGTTACAATTAAATGAGGCATTAACACAAAACTAAATAAAAATTGTTGCGCAATTAGTTTACCGAATTAACTAAGAATGTCAATGTTATTCTTGGTTCTTTCAATACCACTTATTTTTTACATGAAACCACAGACCCATAGAAGCTATTATTACGTCAAAATAGTCTGTAATTCTCAGCTTATATGCATCTTTAGGCGTTTTTAAAGAATTTTTGGAAATCTAAGTGATAAAAATCCTGTAAATATGAAGGTAAATGTGGTTTTCTATGGTTTTGATTTTTTTATACTTTTCTATATATAAAAGTGGGTAGAGGCAACGAATAAAACAAAATAAATCTGAATTAATCGTTCATCCCTGTATCTCTGTCCCACTAGTACAGATCAATACCTTTTTCAGGAACAGTTACGATTCACAAAAAATATTTTAAATTTTAAAGTTTGTCACTTTGTATACAGCGTGTCTTCGAAAGTTTTTACCAAATGGGAAACGAAAAAAGTGCCTCTTCATAAAAAGTCCTGCTTGACGAGGAAATACGTTTCCATGAAAATATTTGTATGTTCCCATATAACATTTTTTGCCGGCAAGGCAATGGCAAAAAGGTATCAAAAAGACATCAAAATGGGCAATTGGCCGTTATTGGGCCACGTGTTGCATAAAATGTGATGGTATATATCATTAATAAGTTATGATGAAAAAAATGCGTTTAGGATGATGGCATCCATCATTAATAAGTTATGCTGAAAAAATGCATTTAGGATGATGGCATCCATCATTAAAAAGGTTTTGGCAAAAATATGCCTTTTAGATGATGGTATTACATTATTTTTTCCTAATGACAATAAAATGCATTTTTATCGTCCAGGGAACTAAAATGTGCATAAATATTACACATGCAAAATGTGTGTTTATGTACAGGGTGTCCCATATAAAATTAAATATATTAATTTTGAAAAAACCATAAGATATACAATAAAAATACTAAAAAAATACATTTCACTGAACAACTTCTGCATTTAACTTTTTCTTATTTTAAAATATTTTTTAATAATTGATTTATTGTCTTAATATTTGGCTATAAAGGGTTTTGTGGAGTAATAAAGTGGAATTTGCTCTAATTTTTTTAACTCCAGAAGGCGACACGGTATCTTAGACACATTTAAAATGAAATAACTTTTTTGAATATTAAACTTTTAAAATACAATTCTTATACCTAAAAAATATACGTGAAAGAAGTTGATTTCGAAAGCCATTTTTTGGATCTAAAAAAAATACTTTCTCTGTAATCAGGTCAGTAAAAGATGCTGATTTTTAAAAGGTGATTTTAAAAAGTTTAATAAACTTGAAATCCTTATACGATACATGGCGTAAAGCTTAAAAAAAGTTTTTAGGTTATTTACACTTTTTTCTTAAAATCACATAAAAATTTATGCCCTAAATGATTAGAATCTTATTCGGAAACACGCTGTGGAGTTTAGACCTGGGCATAGAAGAAAAGATTCTTTAAATGCATAAAAATGGGTGCTCAAATCAAGTTTTACCACGTGAGTTTTGGTTCCAATAGGTATTAGTGTTTTTACCAAGTGTAAGTTTTGTGTTAATGTTTAAAATTTGTGTCATTTGACACTAGTATTTTTCCTTATTTATTAAAACTACAATCTATCTATCACATTTATTAAAACAACAATAATTTAATTATTTAAACATTATGTATCTTGATTGAGTGTCCTACTTTACTAGATTTTGCTATTTTGCATACATTTGTATACACTTTTTTCTTTAATTAACACAAGACAACCGCAATAACTATAGTGACATTTTGTTCCACTCAGTATCCATGCACCAGTTCCCTTCTAGAAAAAAAAACCGATAGATTGAAATAAACTAATCTTATTGCTTTTATTTTGAAGAAAATAATTAAAAAATCTATGTCGTGGTATTGCAACTATTTTAAATTAAAGTACCTTTTTGTTTTGAAGTTTGCAAAATTATCTATTATCTAGTAATTTAGTAATAAATATTTAAAAGCGATTTTATGCGCGTTTTCTTCTTCTTAATTTTTAATCAGCTTTGGTTAGATAGTAATCAAAGTATGGTTAGTAAAGAAGACGACAATAAAGCGTTTTTAAGTCATTTCTGTTAAAGTGATTTGTGGTTTAATTGTAAGTCCTCAACAGTATTGCGTCACTTCGCTAGTTGCTTGTAGTATAGGTTTAAATCATTTAAAGGGTAAAAAAGTGAGTAGTTATGTGCAAATACACCAAAATTGTTGTTATTCTAGTCTTTTAAATAATATTTTACGCCGGACCTGATTTTTTTTCACCAGACTAAAGTTCGACCGCATTAAAAGGTAAAATAAAATAATTTTTAACCCTCTTGTTTAAACTAAGCATATTTGGGACAGAGTGTTCCAGAATATCTAGGCCATGGCAATTTCCCAGGAGTATACAGGGTTTAAGACTAAGATTAGACAAAACAATTTAAGAAAATCGGGTTGCTGAAGTAATACAGCAGAAATACCCCTTTTTTAAATGGAACACCCTGTATATTTTTATCACCATTAGAAAGTTCTTTCAAATCCTTTAAAAAAGTCCGTATGTAATATATCAATTTTTCATAGTTTCGAAATATTTCCATCCTCTGGGTTTAATAGTAAAGTGGATTTTTATATAAAATACCCTGTATATGATATCATCATTAAAAATGATATTTTAAAGAGCTTTAAGAAAATGCCACATTTGATGTGCCTATCTTTTAGTTTTAGATATAGCCATTTAAATCTGAAAGATAGTAGATACTTTCCCCGTTTATTTTTGACACTAAAACTTATTGCTTATATTTAGCTTGAAAGCCTGTGATATATAATGGGAATTTAGCAATAATTTTTTAGAATTTGAATGGCCATATTTACAAAACTGTAAGATGAACATATCAAATGTGGTATTTTCTTAAAGATCTTTTAAATATCTATTTATTGGTAATGTAATACACAGGGTGTTTTATTTAAAAAAATACGAAGTGTCTCTATAAAATTTCGGGGGATGGCTATAATGAGCCATGAAGAACGGATTATATCACATGTGGACTTTTTAAGGATTTTAAAAGACTCACAATATGGTGACCTACAGGGTGTTCCATTTAGAAGAGGGGTATTTTGCTGTATAACGCAGAAACCCGATTATTAGTGTTTTCTAATCTTCAGTCTTAAAGAGCGACAAATGCTACTAGTTTGCTAATTTAAACCATTTCGGATTTCAAATAATAACGAAGTTACCAATAACGGACACTTAATTTGGATGACCCTGTAGAATTTCATAATGATGAAATATTAAGTACTTCTAATTTCGACCATTAAAGGTATCTTTGCTTATAAGTTTATGTGTCAATTGAAACAGAAATACCTATTTTCTTTTTTTTAATTAATTTACTCACTAAACAGGAAGTTATTTTTGTCAAAAACGTTTCAATTTGTCTACATCACACAACTATACCTTTTTCTTTTGCTTAGGTTTTAAGCTGTCAAAAAATACTAATTTCGTTTCTTTATTATATTCGCTGTAAAAAAATTAGCACTATTGTTTTAGACTTGCGCCGCTCATGCCGAACTAAATAATGTAGATGTTTTACGCCATTTTTCAGTAGCCCTAACTAATATTGTTAATATTTAAAAATATTTTATTATACCAAGAACAATAAAGTTATTTAGGAATGTTACCGGCGCCCATAGAGCCCATATCTGTGTGTAAGAGGAGCTTGCAAAAATACAAGGAACTATTCATATTATTTTAATCCTGAAAAATATTCCAGGAGAAACCATCCGGATAACCTTAAAAGCACAAAAATTTGACACAGTTATTATAGATAATGGAAGAAACGAGTTATAGGTCATAGAATGTCGTCATAACTGACCAGAGGCGTTATTAGGATTATTTAAAAACAAGTTTTATCATTACCACATTCAGCTGAAATAAGTGTTATTGGAAGTAGCATTATAAGCAACTAATAAAAAAATTTTATGTGAATTTTAAAAATGGTGGCAAATAATACAAAATCGTTTAATTTTGTGCTTTTTCCAACAAATTTACATTTTGCAATAATGGTTTAGTAAATAGGCATAGCTATATCACAGCCTACTTACATTAAATGAACCATTTGGAATAAAAATATGTTAAAACAGATTTACTTAAAGTATAAAGATAGGTATAGGCAATCTATACCATTTGAGAAGCAGCTAGTTGTCATCATGTAGTGTAAAAAATACACACCATTTAAAATAAAGGAGAGATATTGCTATTTGACTTTCTAAAAAATTGAAATTATTTTGATTACCCTGTATAATCTATGATCTCGATATGACCTACGTATGATAAGGCAAACTTTTCCTAATCTTGTAACAAATTTTAAAGTTTAAGGGAGTTTATATTGTTAAAATAAAATTAATTTAATTGCACCCCTGCATTTTGAAAAAAAATCCAAATATCACCAAAAGAATAAATTAGACACTTGGTACTATAAAAACAAACTTAAATTATTTTTATGTAGAATCTAAAACCGTCATAAAATATAGAGATTGTTCCATTTAAAAAAAAATGTAACTTTGATACGTCACACTTTTTTGAGACATCCTGTATAGAATTAAAATAATTTTATACTGTGGCCTTACCCGACCTGGATATGTTTCAGTATTTACTTCTTTAAAAAACTCCATGGTTATCAGCTACAGACCGTGTCGAATATGGTGGGCCACCCTGTATTTTTCGCAGGAAGTTGCAGTCCCCCGTTGCACACACCTTTCCCGACACCCTGTATATTAAACATACTAATTAAAAAAGCAAGTCTTAACAGAATTACAGTTATTTAAACATCCTCTAGAGAATTAACCGCCGATCAAGAAAGGTGTTAAAAGTTACCACTATAATCTATAATTAAAAATAGTGTGAGATTGACAGTTAGCTTTTATATTATTAAACGAATTAAGAATAAGCTTAGTCCAAAGTGTTAAACTGTTTTTTTGGGTCGTTAGCCGTTAGATGCAGGCAAAGATGAAAGGGTTTGAGATTTTTTCCAGGCAGTTTCACGGAAATTAAAGATATTGTTGTGTAAGGGTGAGAATTTGAAATAAAAAATAACACGGTTTGTTAGGGGGTGTTTTGATTCTTCTTTGATTTAAATGTTAAAGTTAGTGACACAACATCATTTCACTATAAATGGGGAGTGTTTTAAGGTTAGTTTATATTTGTAAGGTTGCGACATATCCTCAACTTTTAGGCGGTTCGAGGTCGGGGACGCGAGGAAGGGCACTCCACGGAGAAAAGTTGGCAAGACTGGGTAAAATCAAAGCTGATAATCAATCCAGTGGCGTCTAAAATTCGCGCATTTCATTGCGCGCATAGTTTCGGAAGTGATATTTGTTGAAAGATGTAATTCCAAATGTTTTTATTTAAAGTAAAAGAATTTACAACTTAATAACAATTAAAAACTGTTGTATAAATGGTTGTTCTACTAATACTATAAACCGTATATCTCGGGCACTGAAGAACATGGCCGAAAAATGGGAGATGTGACGTCATAACACGTCAAAGCAATATGGCCGAATGTCGCGACCTTATATAGACCGACTTTGGAGTGTTTATTCAAAACAGACATTTTATCAAAATCGTTTTATGTTAAGTTTAAAATTTATTTTATCGTTTCTTATCGATTCGATCCTTTATTCGCTTGAAAATCATACAGGGCTTTGTGAAATATCAATATGAAAGTATGAATAGTTTAAAAAAACTAAAAAAACACGCTTTTATATGCAACCGAACTAAAAATTAGAAAATAATTTTCATTAAAAAAAATATTGTCATTTCATAGTAAAAAGCGTGGGGTGCATTTTACTATTTTTTCATAACTTTTCCATCATAGATATTTGCAAATATAATAATTATAACATTTAATATATTTATCACCCCACGCTTTTACTATGAAATGACAATATTTTTTTAATGAAAAATTATTTTTAATTTTAGTTCGGTTGCATATAAAGCGTGTTTTAGTTTTTTAAACTATTAATTATTTTTCATTTTTTAGTTTCTGCTACTCTTGACAAAATGGCAGAAAAAATTTACTAATAGAACAAGAGTGGCAAATTTTAAAATTTTTCAACAGATTGCAACTCACTAAAAAATTTCTTCTTCATTAAGTAGCAAGTTTGAAATTTTGCCAGCAGATGGCAATCCAGGCAATGTTTGGACACGTTGCCAATATATTGCAACCCACTAAAAAAATTTCTTCTTCATTTCCAATAGCAAAGTTTTGAAATGTTTGTAACCGGTGGCAACCAGGTGTTGTTTTATATTTTTACTCAATATAAAGGATTTTTTTCCTGGCGATCCAAAAAAAAGAATGTTAGTTCTTTATTAATTGCACATTATATTATTATGTATACATTACACATAATGTTATTTTTATTATGGAATCCTTGAACTAATGGTGCAACTAACCCTATATTTTTTGTTCATAAAATTGACTATGGTGCAACTAACCAAATTGTGTAAAAACTAAAAATTTCTTCTTCATTTAATAGCAAAGTTTGAAATGTTGCCAACAGATGGCATCTAGGTGTTGTTTTTATAATGTCTAATGGAATTTTTTTCCTGGCGATTCAAAAAAGATAACGGGATACTGTTTTAAATTATTGCATCTGTCATGGGTCCTTAATACGTGTGCAAAGTTTCAAAATCGAATAGCTGGAAGTTGGTTAAATTAGGCTCAAAGATTCCGTTACATGGGTAGATAGATAGATAGATGATGGATAGTTATGGAAATACCTATAAAAGCGATAAATCCCCCACAGCCCGACGATGGACAGGAAAAGGGAAGCCTTTCTGTAAGTGAAGGATCATTAATGAGACGAATAGCTCTTCTTTGAATATAATCGAGAATGCTTAGGGTTATGGGGGATGCCATGCCCCAGATATGAGAACAATATTTCAAGGGAGGTCCAATTTGGGACACATATAAAGTGTATAAATTAAAGGAGAAATACTTTTTGGCTCAAAAGAGAAAAAATACAAGCTTTTTTGAATCTGCCGTGGCTATAGAACAATGTGTTTATGCCAGTTAAGGTAACTTTCAAATGTGACGCCCACAAGATTGAAGGTGTCCTTGCTCTGTAAAACTTGGCCGCTCATAAGTAGAGGATGAGTATTTGATGACTCTTTTTCGGGACAAGGAACATGCTTGTGTTTTGGATGCATTAAAATTGACGAGATTTTGGCGCCCCAATCTAATATTAAATTAAGATCCTGCGAAAGAGATATCTATTTAAAAGTTGCGGTACTCTTTACGAACCCAGTATGAAAGTAATGATTTAGATTAACTATAAATTACGGAAGATTGTAGGTGTGCGCGTGTGACCAACTTCCTTGACTATCTATTGTTATGTGTTAAATAATTTTCAAGTATTAAAATGACATTCTCCAGCTAATAGAGCTTTTAATTTGGTTTCAAAATAATTGGACGCACTTTGAGCAACCATTATAAAAGCAGTAAAAATAATACAAAGAAGGAAGTGTGCCTGTCGAAAATTAAACAAAGCACAATAATTTCACTTATTTAACATTGTTCTTGAAAACTGTTACATTTTTACAACCAAAGCACTGTAATTATTTAAAAAAATGTATGTTTATTGTGTGTTCAGATTAGTCATATGCGTTTTGTACAAGGACGTATCAAAAAGAAACTGTATAATTTTTATTCTAGCAGCCACCTTAAATAATCTGCGAGGTAAAAGATACAATTTTGTTTATAAATAATCCCACCAAAAACTAAAATGTGAAAAAGGTGAGCCCAGAGTTTCTTTATGAAAAGGGGTTTAGACATAAGCAAGACCGGGGATAGCTTTTGTCAGGGACGTGAGGGTGTGAGAATTACGATTTCGGTTGGCAGTTCTGTTCAAAGTTGGTAGCATTATCAGCTGATGACAGAGTCGTGCCTTGTCGAAGCTTTGTTTGGTAAAAACTGTGGAAATTTGCCATTTTCATTTTGGTTGTATATTTTGCAAGGATTTCCAGTTGTTAATGTTTTTGGTTAGTTTAGAGACTTCACATATTATTGGTTCGGACTCGTTTTATTTTAGAGATTTTGATAGTGTTTAGTCGAATAGTTTTCAGTCATTCGTGTTTTTATATACATATGATACTGATGAGAGCTATTTATATCTGAGCAGTTGTAATTATAGCTAATACGATGTTATTGAAGGTACATACTTTCGGGTGCACTGAACAACTAAAACGTGAATACCTTAAAAATGGTTGTCAAGACCGATTCTTACTAAGTATACCTTTTTTGTGCAGAAAGCATAGAGAAGCTTACTAGTTTACATACATACAGAGTAGTAACAAAAAATTGGGTAGTTTTAGAGAATTTTAAAAAGTGTACCCATCGCCCTCTAGACTACACACAAAAATTAATATTCGAGCTGAAAAGCTAATGTTTAAAAACCCCGAGATACCGTTTTATTAAGATATTTAAAAAGGGGGAACAATTATCGAAATAAATTTACTTTTTTTTACTATGACACCCCCTGTATCTTCCTTATTATAAACTTTTGGATATTAGGTATGTTTGGTTAAATCTTAATATTTTGGCATAAGGAATCTGTGGTTTTTCTGTGTACCATTCATTAGCGGACACCTTGTATAGAAAGTTTTTAAAATGGTTTTTAACTTACGGAACCATGGAAAATGTTTTGCTCTGCCAGGTACCTCATCGCCCGGTCGTCGCTTTGATAATTTTTAATTTTCAATATTTAAACCACATTTATGTTCTTGTGTTAGGTTATGCCTATTAAAATAATGCAATAAATTTTGTTTACAACATACAGTTCTTTTTGTTTTCCCCTTAATTCTACGCCACTGATCTGCCTAAAATCAAACATGGCCGATAATGGCCCGACTTGACGTCACAGCCGCGCTAGCCAATATGGCGAAGGTCGTGACCTTATCTCATCAATCGACTTTGGGTGAGCCAAGTTCAATACTAAAATTATTTGTGGGCTTCGCCGCAAAAAGAATGGAGATTGAAATGAGTGACAGGTTCTATACAAAATCTAAATACAGCGTGTCTTTGGAAGTTCTTACTAAATGGGAAACTTTTTAATTATTAACTTAACGAAAAAAATTAGTTTCTGCTTGATGAGAAAATATATTTCTACAAAAATATTCAGGCTTGATGTACAGGGTGGCTTAAACATGACTTGTTTCCAAATTGAAATAAGGGTTATTGCCTAACTACGGTACCAAACTTTAAAGTGTGATTTCTTATGTCATTTTATAAAGAAAAGTTCCTATAAACATATATTTGGAGATGCTTCGTTTCTGAGATATAGGGCGTTAATTATTATTTTAATAGCATGTTTTTTTTTTTAATATCTTAAATACGAGGCCAAATACAAAAAAAATACTACACTAAAAAGTTATGTTTTTAGTTGATTTATAGGAAAAAAATATAAAAACTGCATAAAAAGCCATTCGCGTACAGTGGGCACAACAGCCAATATTATTGAGAAAAAATGCACACCACTGGCTTTTAAGGTAGTTTTTATATTTTTTTCTTAAAAGCAACTAAAAATACAACTTTTTAGTGTCGTACATTTTTTTGTATCTGGTTTCGTATTTAAGATATATAAAAAACATACTTTTAAAAAATAATTAACGCCCTGTATCTGAGAAACGAAGCAACTCCATACAAATGTTTATAAAAAAATTCTTTATAAAAGGACATAAGAAATCACCCTCTAAAGTTTGGAACCGTAGTTAAAAAATAACCTTTATTTTATTCTGAAAACAAGTCATTTTTAAACCACTCTGTACATCCAACCTTCAAATATTGTAGTGGAAATGTATTTTCTCATCAAGCAGGACTTTTTTCAGAGAATTAATAATAAAAAGTTTCCATTTGGTAAGAATTTTCGAAGACACGCTGTATGTATGAGATCTTAAAGCAGGATAGATTTTAATTGGTCAGTTTTTATTACATCAGTCACTTTATAAAGTTATTCACTTTATTTAAATATCTTTTTAATTCTGATAAAAACTGGGTACCTCCAGTTTAAGGATTAACACGGTTGCAAAATTTTTTTATATCTCTTTAATCTTTTGGAAAATTTAAAAAAGGAAGTGGAAAGCTGCCAATAGGATTATTTTTAATATGTCATAAAATCTACAAGGAATTTTTAAAACTTTTTAAAGCTAAATTTAATTTTGTGCTTGGGTCGTATCTTTCTAACAACTAAGAAAAATGAATTTAGGTTAAAAATTATACGTGATTTCCTATATACCTATTGGACAATTATTGCAAGTTGCCTTATTAAGCTCGGGAATTATTAATACCGGCCTTATTTTAATAGTGCTTGTACTCATAATTTAGACTTATTGCAAATCATGTTGAAAGTACCATTAACCTTAAAAAAGGGGAAAACATTTTAGTAAATTTTCTTTATTGTTTTGTGTTGTAGGATTTTTTAACACAATTACAAAAATACATTTGAAAAAGCAAGGTTCTAAGTATTTTTACTTCTAAAAACTTTTGATTTTGTGGTCGGCAGCCGTTCGGTTAGACGAACAGTTCCGAAGTTAAAATATGACCAAAATAAGGCACGACCTAAAACCGACATAAATAAAGCCAGGCACTATACTTATTAAGGGAGTCCTTATCCCACCATGCATCTGCGCAAGCTCAGATGTCAAAATATGGCCGGTATTAGCTTTGTTCGCGGGTTCGATTCTGAACCGGTTCTGGGACTATTCGCATGCGCAGTGAAAAATCAGCGTTCGCGGTTAGTAAAATCCTGAATTTTTAGTAACAGTTCTGTGTTCGCGGGTTACAATGGAATCAGTTCGTTACCGGTTCGTAACCTGATTAGCAGTCCTGGGATTTTTGTTGGAACTAAAAGTTCAGTTCGGAATTTCATGCGCATTGTCGACATGGTCAGCTGTTTTCTGTTTTTGTGTTACAGAAATAAACCGTTGTATTACAGTTTATTTGTTTTTGCCACTTTTTATGCCGGTTAATATACCTGTTGAATATTTTTTTTATTAACACGCTTTTATTAACTTGGGTTGTAACTATCTATCTATCTATCTATGTAACGGAATCTTTGAGCCTAATTTTAACCAACTTCCAGCTATTCGATTTCTTTGAAACTTTGCACACGTGTCAAGGACCGATGAAGATGCAATAATTTAAAAACAGTATCCCGTTATCTTTTTTTGAATCGCCAGGAAAAAAAATTCCATTATATTATAAAAACAACACCTAGGATGCCATCTGTTGGCAACATTTTAAACTTTGCTATTAAATGAAGAAGAAATTTTTTAGTTTTTACACAATTTGGTTAGTTGCACCATGGGTGTTCAATTTTTATGAACAATAAAAATATAGGGTTAGTTGCACCATTAGTTCAAGGATTCCATAATAAAAATTACATTATGTGTAATGTATACATAATACATAATGTGCAATTAATAAAAATTAACATTCTTTTTTTGGATCGCCAGGAAAAAAATTTTCCTTTATATTATAAAAATATAAAAACAACACCTAGGTTGCCATCTGTTGGCAACATTTCAAACTTTGCTATTAAATGAAGAAGAATTTTTTTAGTGGGTTGCAATATATTGGCAACGGTCCAAACATTGCCTGGATTGCCATCTGTTGGCAAAATTTCAAACTTTGCTACTTAATGAAGAAGAAATTTTTTAGTGAGTTGCAATCTGTTGGAAAAATTTTAAAATTTGCCACTCTTGTTCATTAAAAAAATTTTCGCCATTTTGTCAAGAGTAGCAGAAACTAAAAAATGAAAAATAATTAATAGTTTAAAAAAACTAAAAAACACGCTTTTATATGCAACCGAACTAAAAATTAGAAAATAATTTTTCATTAAAAAAATATTGTCATTTCATAGTAAAAAGCGTGGGGTGATAAATATATTAAATGTTATAATTATTATATTTGCAAATATCTATGATGGAAAAGTTATGAAAAAATAGTAAAATGCACCCCACGCTTTTTACTATGAAATGACAATATTTTTTTATGAAAAATTATTTTCTAATTTTTAGTTCGGTTGCATATAAAAGCGTGTTTTTTAGTTTTTTTAAACTATTAATTATATTTTTGTGATTCTGAGCGTATATAAACAAAGGATTTTTAATTGTATTCCGTATAAATGTATGTATGCAATAAAATAAATAAAGATTTAATTAAAAATATAGACAATATTACAAGATTTTTACCATTTCTTGTTGTTTGAATTTTATCTTTAGTTAAATACACATAGGTACTTATGTTAAAAACGAGAGGAGGCAGGGAATCCCTCGTCTTCCGCCGAGAGAGTGGCATTCGACAGTATAACAATTTACCTTTTTGTTTAGTATTCAATTTAACCATGAAAAATCCTAACCAAAAGGCTAGGTTAGAATACATCCTCAGCTGTATAGAAAATCGTTCGCGGTAAATAAAAATTCCGAACTAATAAATAACTAGACATGCGCTTTAAAACAATTCTAAACCAGTTCGGTTCTGGTTCAGAATCGGTTCATTACTAGACCCGCGAACAAAGCTATTATTAGCGCCTGGCCTTATTTCACTGTGCAATAAGTTATTTACACACAAAATTGTAGCTTTGTACATGGTACTAAAGGTAACCGTCAGTTCTCCAACCTAAATGTAAAAAAGTTGGGAATCTTTAGAACTTAACCACCAGTATTATTTTTTGACTCTACAAAACATTTATTCAGCAAGTTTTATAATTAACCTCACGCAACAAAGAATTACACCGACAAAAAGTATTTTATTTCGATTTTCTTTGAAATTGGAGCGGTTGACAATGTTACAACAATGTTCCAATTTGTTGTAATAATAATTAGCGTAAAATTTACGGAAGGTCGCGTTTGGATCAAGGTGGCTGAGATCATATCATTTTTTTGCCGAGTTTAGTTTAAACAAGTCATCAGAATATGTGAGAGGCGAGACATTAAAAAAGAATTTAATTACAGTAAAAATCGTGTTTTTTTCTTTAATTTCATTTTTAAAATTATTATACTAGTTTACAGCCAGTACAGTACAGTATAAAAGATTTTTGTGGTCAAAAATAGAAGAATAGAATATAAGAAACACTTAACATTCTATAACTTAAAATCTGGTCGTTGGGTTGGTAATGAGTTTATTTTTTATTTTTTGGACAATTCACGAAGGCTAAAGGCCTAAATACTAACGTACCGTGGATGTCTTAAGCGAGTTTAGAGGGAGTTTATTGACACGGGACTTAAACACTTGAAGATTTGAAAGAGAAGGAAAGACTTCTGCTGGCAGTAGGTTCCTTCCACATTTAAAAAACTCTAGGGATAAAAGAACGGACAAAGTGGGAAGTTCGGAGCCTATACAGTTGGACCGTATAGGGATGCATACGTGCGGCACCACGGGTCTCTATTGGGAGCAGCAAGTGGGGGAATTACACTAAAAAATTCCTTGGAGCCGCAGCCGTAGAAATACCTATAAAAAGCGAAAGATCCTCCACAGCCCGACGATGGGCAAGAGAAGAAAGCCTCTCTGTTAGCAAAGGATTGTTAACAAGACGCACAGCTCTTCTTTGAATGGAATCAAGAATGCCTTGGAGTTGTGGGGGCGCTATTTCCCAGATATAAGTGCTTTTAAATAGGGGCCTAGATCTCCTAATTTAATTCTGCTCGATTATTTTCTCTAATAATTTCTAAGGGCCTGGTTTCAAAGTGTACCGGGAGTCAAGTTATAAATTTTAACGTCCTTTACCTTTTTTTATCGTACAAAATAAACAATTATATGAGTTTATTGGGTTAATTCTGTAGTTTCTGAATTAATAATTAGTTTTTAATATGTCTTAAAGTATACAGGGTAGGACAAAAGTATGATTTTTTTAAATGGAACACCCTGTATATTGGACTGAGCCAAAATAATCAACTTTTTTTGAAAAATATATTTAAAATATGTTTTACAGTGACAAAAAGAAAATATCGTGAAAATTTTAGCCCTAAATATGAATATTTAAAGGTCCCATTCCTTTAATTTAGGTTTTTATTTATACTTTTTCTTTTGCGTCAAAGCTCCTAACTATCGAAGTAAAAAAATTAAGCGCACATATATCTTATGAGAATTAAATTTCTTACAAAAACGTTTTTTTGAAAATTTCCGCCAGACGAACCGTTTTCGAGTAATCAAGCTTTAAACATTAATACATTTTTTAGATTTACCTCTTCTATTTTGGAATTTTGTAACTAACAAAAAATTAATATATAGAAAATAAACAACATAAATTCTCAAAGAAAATTTAATGCTTTACAAAAAGGTTTTTTAATGTTTTTACATAAAAACATTCTTTCAAAAGTTAATCGCAAGTTAATTTAAAGAAAAAATAATTAAATTGCGAATAACTTTTGAAAGAATAATTTTATGTAAAAATATTAACAACCCTTTTTGTAGAACATTAAATTTCCTCTAAGAATCTATGTTGTTTTTCTATATATTAATTTTTTCGTTAGTCACAAAATTCCAAAATAAAAGATATGTGCACATAATTTTTTTACTTCGATAGTTAGGGAGCTTTGACACAAAAATAAAAGTACAAATAAAAACCTTAATTAAGGGAAAGGGACCTCTAAATATTAAGAGCTCAAATCTTCACGATGTTTTCTTTTTGTCACCCTTAACAATATTTTCGATATAATTAAAAAAAAAGAAAAGTGTTTTTTTTGGCTTAGTCTACTGTATATTATATCACCAAGCATAAGAGCATAAAGCAGCAAGTTCCAAAATATAGTTAAAAGTTGCCAAATTTCGAAATTGTTTTGAATATTTAGACGTAAGTGTTATTATGCCAGAGACAACAATGAGACGAGTAACTGGTCCTAACAATTACTCCATTATATTTATCTCTTTCTGGTTTAACGCAAGTTCCAAAAAATATGTCTTTGTATTTCATCATGGCAGGCTATCGTAGATGGACCAATCATCGCTTTGCCCTGGTTACCAAGTTGTTTACAATTTCTGCATGTAAACTTTAATGTCCTTTTTGGCTCACATCTAATTAAGAGAAAGAAAATATACCATGAATCGAATATTTTTAACTTGACAACGTTGCCGCAGGCAGTCACGCCGAAATGTTAATCGATATTTGTGTTTGATATTTTTCAATGGCCGATTTGTTTGGACAATTTGTTTACATTTTCTGTGATTTATTGTGTGTTTCGTGGTTTTTTAGCTTTAATTGGACTTTGAATATTGACTTTTATTAGTGATCACAGTGTATATATTAAATTTGTGCTTTTCAACAGATAATTTAAGGTAATATTGACATGGTTATCTGTAAGAAAAATCTTTATAAAAACCAAATAAATGACATTTTTAATTAGGTGTGTGTAATTATTGAACTAAACCCCAATATTTTATATTAATAGGAAACAAAAACAAGTACCTAACATTAAGGGCAAAAATAGCACAGCTATATAATTTGAATTTGGCGGGCAAACGATAAAGTCGACTCACGCGCCATCTGCTTTTACCTGCCTTGAAGACAGACAAGGAAGGCCCAGCAGCTATCTCTCTCTCGGATAATTTATTTACATTTAGTTGCTCGTCTCATTCTTGTCTCTGATTATGCCTAAGAGCATGAAGCAGCAAGTTCCAAAATATACTTAAAAGTTACCAAATTTCAAAACTGTTTTCCCTGTGTTACCGTTTTGTTAAAAAAGTCAAACAAATGTGAATTTTATGTGAGATTTTGGATGACCCTGTATAATTATGCCAAGTAATAATTAATAGTTTAAAAAAACTAAAAAACACGCTTTTATATGCAACCGAACTAAAAATTAGAAAATAATTTTTCATTAAAAAAAATATTGTCATTTCATAGTAAAAAGCGTGGGGTGCATTTTACTATTTTTTCATAACTTTTCCATCATAGATATTTGCAAATATAATAATTATAACATTTAATATATTTATCTATCCTAGGTGTTGTTTTTATAATATAATGGAATTTTTTTTCCTGGCGATCCAAAAAAGATAACGGGATACTGTTTGCAGATTATTGCATTGTCATGTTTCCTTAATACGTGTGCAAAGTTTCAAAGAAATCGAATAGCTGGAAGTTGGTTAAAATTAGGCTCAAAGATTCCCTTACATAGGCAGCCAGATGGATAGATTGATAGATAGTTACAACCCAAGTTAATAAAAGCGTGTTAAAAAGAAATTTACCATAAATGTTTTTTTCTAAATATGAGTTTACTTTAGTTTACTTACCTTAAGTGATATTTTAATGTAGTTTGCTAATCTCCATTTCCAGTCTTTGTCCTAATCTAACATTCGGTACAAGTAGATACCTAACACTCGATAAAGGCCTTCTTTTAGAAAGTATAAATGGAAGATGGTATAAAAGTTATATGCAATTACGAACCTTTTTGGTTATAGGTTATGTGATTTAGGAACTATTTTGCTTACGAATGATTATTCTGGCTGCGGAGGATCATGTTAATTATTTATTTGCTTCTTGTATTTCAATTAAAGTGTATACTTTGTTTTTAATAGCTTAGTTAACTGATTTTTTCAACTTTAATTTCACATTAAAGGAATTTTAGGTTATGTTATGACTGTGAATTTTGTCAGATGTCAGTTGGTAATACATATTTCTGTTTTATGACCGCCTGTTTTAAAAAACAAGTAAAGGTTATTCGTTCGTTAAAAAAAAACAGATGAAGGTTATACGCTCCCGGAACGAATACGTTCAGCGAACGAATGAGTTCAATTTAGCAGAATTGAGCCCCTGTCCCCAACCCGTCGGCAAATGTTGTCAAGTTCGATTATTCAATTGTCTAATCTGGCGCATCCGCCAGAACGTGTCGATTCTTCACTTTTCCGGTTTTCCTGGAAAATGCTGGAACTTAACGGGATACTGTTTTTAAATTATTGCATCTTCATCGGTCCTTGATACGTGTGCAAAGTTTCAAAGAAATTGAATAGCTGGAAGTTGGTTAAAATTAGGCTCAAAGATTCCGTAACATAGATAGACAGATGGATAGATAGTTACAACCCAAGTTAATAAAAGCGTGTTAAAAATTGATTTTAATGGTCTGGTTTACCAAACGCAATAGTTCTTGTCACCAAACAAACGTTTTAGGAAATAAATTGTGGTGGGCAATGAAATAATAATTAAATCGGGTTCAAGTAGCACGCTCGGTAACCTTAAAAATCAACCTAGCCTGTGGCCATTTTTTTAGACCGGTAAACCCAAAATTGATAAATAATTACGCATTCATTTAAATATTTAGACCTTAAAATTAATTTATTCCTAATAATATAATTCACTTTCATTTTAACAGTACAGAGCAAAATGCAACGAATGTTCTTTACTAAAATTTTGAGATTTTGCTAGGCACCTACATAATATTATATTTATTTTTAATATACATATGTAGATTTTTATAATAGCTATTTATGTATCAAGGGCGTTACTAGGACTATAATGCCCTGAAGGTCAGAAATAGCCCGAGGGCTAAATTTCGACCTGATGGGCATTATAGTCCAGTAAAGCCCGTGGTGCATACAATGCTTTATGTTTTACCCAAAAAGAGTTTTTCAATGACTAATTACATTATTTATTCGCAATATAAAAAATAAGTTGCACCTGTACCTGTATACGTAAGTAGTTAATGACTGGTGTTAAGTTTGACTTTGATGTTTCTATCAGTTAGTCAGTTGGCATTTTTATTTAACGGTTTGCTCAAAATGGAAGAAATTCCACAAAATATAAGAGAAAAGGCCATAAAAGCGACCGAAAATCTTTTGCCAGTTAAATCAAGGCAACAGTATGATCGAGAGTATGGTATATTTGGTATTTGGAAAGATGCGAACGCAATTCTTCAAATAACCGAAACCGTTTTAATGGCATATTTTCAGGAACTGGTAAGTTATTGATTTTATTTTAATAAATATGTTTGTATAAACTTGATCTTTATTGTGAGAGAAATAAAATTGGATAAGCAATAAAATTTCCATATTAGCGCATTAGGGCATTATAAGCGGGCATTATCATAATGCCCGCTTATAATGCCCTAGGTGTGATAGCAGGTATTATTGCTATCATAACATATTCCGTTTCTAAAGTATTACAGATTAATAATAGATGGGTAAAACATAAAGTAGGTATTTTATATTTTATCTTAGCTATAAAAACGTTAAGTTTTTTTTTAATACATCGCGCATTTCCTGCTTTCCTACAGGGTTTTTAGTCCACTTTTAGTGGTGAATTAAATTAGCCATTAAAAAACACGTTCTTACTTTAGCGTGATATGTATATCATGTAAAAAGTGTATAAGATTTTTAAAATTTTCTATAATAGGTACAAAGATATATTTCCCATTGTTTTTTGTAGTTCTGTTCTGATATGTTTGTTTGGTAAAAAGTTGTTTTCCAGTGACGCATATAGAGCGCTCCCGAGTAGCTCAGGAGCATTTCGTTCTACTTTATGGCGTTCCAGGGACGGAAAGTGTTATGCACCTGAGCTACTCCGTTTTTCTTTCCCCTTGCCCCTCATGCACCCGCCCCTGTTTTGGTTTTTGTGCTTCGAACGTGTTTTTATAAGGGATGAATTTTATAAAATTATTTGTTTAAAATAGACTTCGTTATTAAAAAGAGATTATTATTATAAAGCTAAGAAAGGTTAAAAAAACGAAATTTTAAAATTCCTTAAATTTATTTCTCTTTCCTTGTGTAAGGATGCGTTCCAGTGACTAACTTTTATAGCAGATCAAGAGCTTCAAGCCCTGGAGCGTGACGCACAAAAATTTTCGTCACTGGAAAGTTACTTTGATTAATAAAAAGAAAAACCTTTCTTTTCAGGTTTAATATTTCAAAGCTGTTTAGTACTGATAAAGGTAAGTAGGTATAAGTAGCACTTTCATTTTATGACAAATCAATGACGTCAGTCTTACAGCAGCTCACAGCGGTTGTTAGCGGCGCCGGAAGATGTCTAACCACTGTCTAACAGAATGAAAAAACAAGGATGGGGAAATATAGCCGAATTTGAGGTTAAAAGTCAAACAAAATTGACTAAATGTATACTAATAACAATAGCAATAGTATGTGTGTGGGAAACCATGTGAAGAATTAATTTACCTGCCATTAAAGATATTGCGCATTTTTGTTTTAAAACTGGAGTTGCTATTTTTTAGGTTATATTATTATTATTTCTTTATGTCATTTGTCATTGGCGGTAAGCGTTTATATTTTTCGATTCACGTTATAATGACGTCAGCCGTTAGACAAGCTTGTTAGCAGCTGTAAGACAGAATAATTAGAAAAATATCCCTTTGGTTGTTACCAGTAAGTTGTTTTTCAATTTACTAATAAGTTTATAATTAAATACCAAATAATATTTAATTTTTAAATAATAAAATAGGTAAACAGTTAGAATATTATTATAATATTTTAAAAAAGGTTTATGAAGGGTTCGAGTCCTAGTTTTTATTTGGACTCAAAAATAAAATAAATAAAGACAATGAAAATCCAAGAAAGGAGTTTTATTGAACACGTTTTAGTTACCACATAAACCCGACAACATGGAGAACTCTTCGTGGCTGCGTTCATCTTTTTACCCATGTATGTGTAACCAGAGCTAACCAAAACATAACTTTTGTATTTTTTTTTGAACCTTTATACTCTTTAATATCCTCTTACCGCGTATTTATACTTTTTCCCTATCACAGCAGAGACAACAATGAGACGAGCAATTAAATGTAAATAAATTATCCGAGAGAGAGATAGCTGCTGGGCCTTCCTTGTCTGCCTTCAAGGAAGGCAAACGCAGATGGCGCGTCGACTTTATCGTTTGCCCGCCAAATTCAAATTATATAGCTGTGCTATTTTTGCCCTTAATGTTAGGTACTTGTTTTTGTTTCCTATTAATATAAAATATTGGGGTTTAGTTCAATAATTACACACACCTTATTAAAAATGTCATTTATTTGGTTTTTATAAAGATTTTTTCTTACAGATAACCATGTCAATATTAGGTACCTTAAATTATCTGTTGAAAAGCACAAATTTAATACATATATACACTGTGATCACTAATAAAAGTCAATATTCAAAGTCCAATTAAAGGTAAAAAACCACGAAATACACAATAAATCACAGAAGATGTAAACAAACTATCCAAACAAATCGGCCATTGAAAATTATCAAACACAAATATCGGTTACCATTTCGGCGTGACTGCCTGTGGCAACGTTGTCAAGTTAAATATATTTGATTCATGGTATATTTTCTTTCTCTTAATTATGTTTGAGCCAAAAAAGTACATTAAAGTTTACATGCAGAAATTGTAAACAACTTGGCAATCAGGGCAAAGCGATGATTTCTCCATCTACGATAGCCTGCCATGATGAAAGACAAAGACATATTTATTGGAACTTGCGTTAAACCAGAAAGAGATAAATACAATGGACAAATTGTTAGGACCAGTTACTCGTCTCATTCTTGTCTCGGATCATAGGTAGGATAGTCGTGTCAAAGCATGTTTGCTAATATAATAATATATTTATTGGATAGATTTTAGCAAAGACAGAAAAGGGTCTTCGCTGATGCGACTGTTCCCACGTCTATATTAGTAGTTTTTACGTGTTTTTTATATCAGGCAAATCATTTAGATTTTTTTGGATACCCTGTATGCCTAAAATATTGGTATACCGGATTTAATTAAAGTAGGAACTATCAATCCACACCCACCTTCGACACATTTAGGCGGCTTTAGCTTCAAGAAAAACACTTAGTCATTTCAGTATTTTGTCTGAAATTTTTTCATCCGGTTGTCCACGAACTTTGAAGGCCTTTACTATCAAATCTATGATATTGTTTCTTGCTTTGCCAAATCTATATATATAAGACGCCCAAGATTTCGTTTCAGTAACAATTCACCTCTTTACATAATACCGTGAAATTTGTAAACTTTAAAGTGGAATGTCGTTAGCTTTGGTTAGTATAAGCGATGAACTTGTGTTTTCACTTTTTGTGAAGTGTGGTTAGTGCTTTATGAGGATTATTTTTTGTATTAGAAGTGGCACGAAATTTGGATTTTATACAAGAATAAAAATCAGTGCAATTGTTTTCAAATGTTATTAGTGATACGTTCAGTCAAAATACTAACAATGGATCTTCCCTACTTCGAATCTTTTATATTGTTTTTTTTAACTTTAAGGAAATATTCTTGTTCTAGAAATCATTATTTTTACATGTTTACAGTGAAAAAAAATGAATAGCTTAAAATTTTCTGCAAGTAATTTATGTAACAAATGCAATAAGGGATATTTTTTTACGAATAGGAGATTGACAGCACGAGCCGTTAGGCGAGTGCGACAATTCCATGAGTAAAAAAACACTTTATGCATGTGTTACATACTATATTTTTCCACGGCCGTATAAAAATTTTCCAAAATACCATTTTATACATGTATTATTTATCTAAACTTATTAATTGTAATTTTTGCAGCACAGCCATTATATTGTAACAAAATATCATAGCCTCCTTACTTTTTAGGGGACAATTATCCTCTTCGTAACTATGCATTTTTATTTAATTTTAGAAAATTGTATGTAACAGGGTGTCCCATTTTGGTTGTCCCTTATGGGAAACTTGGAAACCATAAGAGATATTAAAAATCCGATACCCCATCCTCGAGCTCTTTTTGGAGAAAACATTTATGGTAAAACTGATCATCGCTATCGCGAAGCGTTTCAGAGATACATGGTGATTCTCGATTTTATCACTTTTGAAAAGGTCCTGTAGCTTTGTTGTTATTACAGATACGAGAAAACTAATTGCACATTATACAGACACTTTTTTTCGTAGAATCCAGTGGCGTAGCAAAAATTTTTTGAGCTGTCATTTTTGACATATGACCCAAACATGTTTTTTTATTAGGGACACCCTATAAATGATTAGGTAATTAAATTGCTTGTTTTTTCTAATTAAAATAATATATCATAGTAGGTGGTTTAATAAATTTTTACGTCAAATATTGGAAAAATTATGATTTTAAAGACGCATTGCGGCTTCTATCTGTTTTTTAAATTGTTTTATATTTTTGTTTTAAAAGGAATCTGTCATCCCTTAGCTCAAGAGACATTTCCGTAGAAAAAAATAAATAAAAATAATAATAAATTTTTTTAAATTAATTATTATTTTTTGTTTTTACGGAAATGTCTCCTGAGTTGAGGGATGGCAGTATTGTTTTTAAAGAAAATATAAAACAATTTAAAAACAGATAAAAGCCGCAATGCGTCTTTAAAATCATAATTTTTCCAATATTTGACGTAAAAATTTATTAAACCACCTACTATGATATATTATTTTAATTAGAAAAAACAAGCAATTTAATTACCTAATCATTTATAGGGTGTCCCTAATAAAAAAAAACATGTTTGGGTCATATGTCAAAAATGACAGCTCAAAAATTTTTTGCTACGCCACTGGATTCTACGGAAAAAAGTGTCTGTATAATGTGCAATTAGTTTTCTCGTATCTGTAATAACAACAAAGCTACAGGACCTTTTCAAAAAGTGATAAAATCGAGAATCACCCTGTATCTCTGAAACGCTTCGCGATAGCGATGATCTGTTTTTACCATAAATGTTTTCTCCAAAAAGAGCTCGAGGATGGGGTATCGGATTTTTAATATCTCTTATGGTTTCCAAGTTTCCCATAAGGGACAACCAAAATGGGACACCCTGTACTTACTTTTGTAGAAATAATACTAAAAAGTATAAATTCCTATTTAATTTCTTAGTTTTCCAAATTCATTAATACTTTTAATTTTCAATAATTTCTATTAAATTTATTTATATACTGTCAAATTTTAAAACTAGTGACACATGAACTAAAAGAAATAATGAACGAAATCAAAGGTAACTCGACCCTTTGGTTCAGCTGATGTCGCCTTTACTGTTACATTGCATAAATTGATATTTAAGTTTATTGTAGTAGGCATTAAAACAAAACACTAATTCAAAGTGTGAAAAAAGCTTTAAAATGTTAAAAAAGTAACTTTTTTATCTAGTGTACTAAAATGGAGTACTTTAACTGCATGTTAACGATTAAAAAAACATAATTTTTTTAAAGGTCGTGAAAAAAGATATTTCTTGCTTCTTTTTGTCTAAACATCTTAGGTTAACTATTAATTTCTTTATATTTAAATAAAATAATTTTCAAAGTTTACCTAAGCTTTTAATCTATTAACATTACTTTATTTTTTTTAGTTTGTCATAAAATTAATTTCGATACAGGGTGCATAAAAATATAAAACTAATAGCACATTTAGGGAGCCCCAAAGATATGCAAATAATAAACTTTGTTAATTAATATTTTCAATATTAACTACTTTTACATATACCGGGTGTTTTTCACAGGTTGTCCCCCCTTCCCCCTATAACTTCTTTAGTTTTTAAGATGGGAAAATTAAATTTGGTATATCTTTATTTAACATTGTTGTGGAATAATTGATCTATTTACTTGTTTTATGTTACTTCGGGTTTAACCGGAAATGACTGCTACTTTAAAATTTAAAATGGTACCACCGGTATACTTTTCCTTATTTCGATAGAACATGACGTTCTGAATACATCTCACATGTCAATTTTTGACACTTCGGCTGTCAAACTTTATTTTTTCAATTCTACTTTAGAGTGCCGTGATTAAGCTAATACGGTTTATTTTAAATCCAGTAGCCATGAAAAAATGAATTTAATCGTCTTTTGTTTTTTATGACTTCTCAGGGCGGAGTCAAGGTTTACAAAATTCTATTTATGGTCATACCTCCCTTTTTTTAATGGAACAAAGAGGACTCGTTAGCACATTCTAAAAGATCATTTTATTTCTAATAATTTGCTACCACATAGGCGTTATTTATTTCGAGTAAGACTTTTTCTAAAGAACACATAAGAAATTCATAGTGTTGTTATAAATCGATATTATCATTATTTAGTACAATGATTAGTTTAGAATTATTTTATTACATGCTTTTGGATACAAACCCTTTCCGAAATACCGCCCATGTGGTACCAAATTATTCGAAATAAAATGCTTTTTTAGGATATGCTAACGAGCTGCCATTGTTTTATTTAAAAAAAACGGTTATGACCATAAATAGGATTTTGCAAACTTTGACTCCACCCTGAGAAGTCGTAAAAACAAAAGACGATTAATTTTATTTTTTTATGGCTACTTGACTTGAAATAAACCGTTTTAGCTTAATTATGGCAGCCTATATTGGAATTTAAATAATTAATAGTTTAAAAACTAAAAAACACGCTTTTATATGCAACCGAACTAAAAATTAGAAAATAATTTTTCATTAAAAAAATATTGTCATTTCATAGTAAAAAGCGTGGGGTGCATTTTACTATTTTTTCATAACTTTTCCATCATAGATATTTGCAAATATAATAATTATAACATTTAATATATTTATCACCCCACGCTTTTTACTATGAAATGACAATATTTTTTTTAATGAAAAATTATTTTCTAATTTTTAGTTCGGTTGCATATAAAAGCGTGTTTTTTTAGTTTTTTTAAACTATTAATTATTTTTCATTTTTTAGTTTCTGCTACTCTTGACAAAATGGCGAAAATTTTTTTAATGAACAAGAGTGGCAAATTTTAAAATTTTTTCCAACAGATTGCAACTCACTAAAAATTTCTTCTTCATTAAGTAGCAAAGTTTGAAATTTTGCCAACAGATGGCAATCCAGGCAATGTTTGGACCGTTGCCAATATATTGCAACCCACTAAAAAATTTCTTCTTCATTTAATAGCAAAGTTTGAAATGTTGCCAACAGGTGGCAACCTAGGTGTTGTTTTTATATTTTTATAATATAAAGGAAAATTTTTTTCCTGGCGATCCAAAAAAGAATGTTAATTTTTATTAATTGCACATTATGTATTATGTATACATTACACATAATGTAATTTTTATTATGGAATCCTTGAACTAATGGTGCAACTAACTCTATATTTTTATTGTTCATAAAAATTGAACACTCATGGTGCAACTAACCATATTGTGTAAAAACTAAAAAATTTCTTCTTCATTTAATAGCAAAGTTTGAAATGTTGCCAACAGATGGCATCCTAGGTGTTGTTTTTATAATATAATGGAATTTTTTTCCTGGCGATTCAAAAAAAGATAACGGGATACTGTTTTTAAATTATTGCATCTTCATCGGTCCTTGACACGTGTGCAAAGTTTCAAAGAAATCGAATAGCTGGAAGTTGGTTAAAATTAGGCTCAAAGATTCCGTTACATAGATAGATAGATAGATAGATGGATAGTTACAACCCAAGTTAATAAAAGCGTGTTAAAAATAAATTTTTGACAGTGTCAAAAATTAACATGTGAGGTGTCATTATATTCAGAATATTATATTCTATCAAAATAAGATAAAATATACCGGTGTTGCCCTTTAAAATTTGAAAGTAGCAGTTATTTCCGTTTAAACCGGAAGTAAAACAAAATAAGTGAATAGTTCAATCAATTTAAAATTATCGATATACCAAATTTTATTTTTCTATCCTAAAAGGTAAAAAAGTTATAGGGGAACCTGTGAGAAATACCCGGTAGAGCATAGTTCATAAAAAATAATTCTAAAATAATTAATAGTTTAAAAAACTAAAAAAACACGCTTTTATATGCAACCGAACTAAAAATTAGAAAATAATTTTTCATTACAAAGAGTTTGTCACTTCAGAATAAAAGCGTGGGGTGCTTAATATATTAAATGTTATAATTATTCTATTTGCAAATATCTATGAGGGAAAAGTTATGAAAAAATAGTAAAATGCACCCCACGCTTTTATTCTGAAGTAACAAACTCTTTGTAATGAAAAATTATTTTCTAATTTTTAGTTCGGTTGCATATAAAAGCGTGTTTTTTAGTTTTTTAAACTATTAATTATTTTTCATTTTTTAGTTTCTGCTACTCTTGACAAAATGGCGAAAATTTTTTTAATGAACAAGAGTGGCACATTTTAAAATTTTTCCAACAGATTGCAACTCACTAAAAAATTTCTTCTTCATTAAGTAGCAAAGTTTGAAATTTTGCCAACAGGTGGCAACCTAGGTGTTGTTTTTATATTTTTATAATATAAAGGAAATTTTTTTTTCCTGGCGATCCAAAAAAAGAATGTTAATTTTTATTAATTGCACATTATGTATTATGTATACATTACACATAATGTAATTTTTATTATTTAATCCTTGAACTAATGGTGCAACTAACCCTATATTTTTATTTTTCATAAAAATTAAACACTCATGGTGCAACTAACCAAATTGTGTAAAAACTAAAAAATT
This sequence comes from Listronotus bonariensis, assembly GCA_014170235.1. NCBI lineage: Eukaryota > Metazoa > Arthropoda > Insecta > Coleoptera > Curculionidae > Listronotus > Listronotus bonariensis. The sequence continues at coordinate 139,938 of JACEGR010000392.1, forward strand.
TCTTCTTCATTTAATAGCAAAGTTTGAAATGTTGCCAACAGATGGCATCCTAGGTGTTGTTTTTATAATATAATGGAATTTTTTTCCTGGCGATTCAAAAAAGATAACGGGATACTGTTTTTAAATTATTGCATCTTCATCGGTCCTTGACACGTGTGCAAAGTTTCAAAGAAATCGAATAGCTGGAAGTTGGTTAAAATTAGGCTCAAAGATTCCGTTACATAGATAGATAGATAGATAGATGGATAGTTACAACCCAAGTTAATAAAAGCGTGTTAAAAAAATAAGAAATTACTAAAGAAACAAGATTTTGATTTTTTTGTATACTTATCATTAAATTAAAATATTCTTTGGTAATTTTCTAGAAACCTGCGGCAACTCAGATTTTAACGAAATTTGGTATACGGGGTTTTTGGTGCGCTGATCACGAATCTGAAAAATTTGTTTGGCAGAAACGTTTCGTTCTCGAGATATTCTTCATCAAAGTTCAAATTTGAACTAATCCTATTTTTACAATATTCCCCTTCTTTTTGCACACAATTCTTGATTTAAAGCTAAAGTGGCACACAATATTTGATTTTCACCTTTTAAAACCCCGTTTTTTTATGTATTTTACATTATTTTTGCATTAAATGGCATAGCTATACTTTGAATCATTTCAATCCCAGTGTGCCATGAAGCCCTATGTGTATATATGGTTGCCGCATTATCAAAGAAAAGCCACGCAATTTAATGCAAAAATAATGTAAAAAACGTAGAAAAACGGGGTTTTAAAAGGTGAAAATCAAATATTGTGTGACGCTTTAGCTTTAAATCAAGAATTGTGTGCAAAAAGAATGGGGAATATAGTGAAAATAAGCTTAGTTTAAATTTGAACTTTGTTGATGAATATCTCGAGAACAAAACGTTTCCATCAAAAAATCTTTCAGATTCGTGATCAGCGCCCCAAAAACCCCCGTATACCAAATTTAGAAATCTAGAAAATTACCTATTCTTTAATTTTATTTATAATTTAGTTTCTTCCTTTAATGAATACAACTTTTAAAGGAAAATAATTTTAATGTTATAGTCTTTTGATTTAAAATACTCTAATAAAGGTACAACTTTTAGGCATAATTTCTAATACTTTTTTAAAACCTATTGATTAAGCTAAACAAAAAAATCACAAGGAACAAAAAGATCGTTTTTAAAATAATAAAAATACTAATGAAAAGTAACAAATTTATTAAAACTGCCTAATTTAAACATTGTTTTTTATATTTTATAATTTCTCCAGGTTTTATGCCTAGCATTAGGCACCATAGGAACTTTTGGTTCCGTATTAGTACCCGAATATGAATTAGGATCATTATATAGTGGATATAATGGAGAATACGCTGCAAAATACGATAATTATGTAAGTACTCTAACAAAACAAGTAAAATATTTAAAAAAGTGTTTAAACACCTAGTGGGATTACTTAACTTTTTTTTAATTAACTATGTGAATTCTTGTAATAAACAAAATGTATATTATCGACTTAGAAATAATTATGATAAATATATCTAGGAACCAAGATCATACGCTTTCGAATACGGAGTATCCGATCCCCATACTGGCGACCACAAGAACCAGTGGGAAACCAAGGATAAGGAAGGTACTGTTCGTGGGAGCTACAGCCTGTTGGAACCAGACGGTACCACCAGAATTGTAGATTATATTGCCGATGAGCACGGCTTCAGAGCTGTGGTTAAGAAGGTTGGCATTCATGGAACTACTGTTGAGAGTCATGGAGGTGCTGAAGCTGAACCTACCCCACAGGTAATATAAAATAAAGAAAATTACCCATTAACCTATAAAACACACAGGAGGTTTTTCTATTTTCAAAAATATGTTTAGGATAATTTAATATAAAATAAATAAAAAACGACATTATTTGGGCTCTTAAAAAATGTTGCAACGAGGTTTAAAATTTTTCAATTTTCACTCCAGTATTTATGCTTTTGAATTTTAACAATTTTAAAATATGTTTATTCTATGACAAAGTATAAGTCTTTAATTTGGAATAAATTAGCTTTGTACGCGGGTTCGATTCTGAACCGGTTCTGGGACTATTCGCATGCGCAGTGAAAAAGGAGCGTTCGCGGTTAGTAAAATCCTGAATTTTTGGTAACAGTTCTGTGTTCGCAGGTTACAATGAAATCAGTTCGTTACCGGTTCGTTACCTGATTAGCAGTCCTGGGATTTTTGTTGGAACTAAAAGTTCAGTTCGGAATTTCATGCGCATTGTCGACGTGGTCAGCTGTTTTCTGTTTTTGTGGTACAGAAATAAACCGTTGTATTACAGTTTTTTTGTTTCTGCCACTTTTTACGCGGGTTAATATACATGTTGATTTTTTTTTTATTTAGGTGATTCTGAGCGTATATAAACAAAGGATTTTTAATTGCATTTCGTATGAATGTATGTATACAATAAAATAAATAAAGATTTAATTTAAAAATATAGACAATATTTTATTTGTTGTTTCAATTTTATCCTTAGTTAAATACACATACTTATGTTAAAAACGAGAGGAGGCAGGGAATCCCTCGTCTTCCGCCGAGAGACCACGAGTGGCTTTCGACAGTATAACAATTTACCTTTTTGTTTGAATTTAATTTTTTTTGTGTAGTATACAATTTAACCATGAAAAATCCTAACCAAAACGCTAGCTTAGAATACATCCTCAGCTGAATAGAAAATCGTTCGCGGTAAATAAAAATTCCGAACTAATAAATAACTAGACATGCGCTTTAAAACAATTCTAAACCAGTTTGGTTCTGGTTCAGAATCAGTTCATTACTAGACCCGCGAACAAAGCAATTAAAGGTAAACTGGACTTGAAAGCGGACATTGATAGGACTCCTGTTGAGTGAATAAATTTAATAAAGACAATAAAAGTCCGAAATTTCTCTAATATACTATAAGAGTTTTATGTTACTCATCCACTTACATTTTTTTCTGTTGCCTATGCGAATAAAAAGTACAAAACTAAATACATCTTTTTCGTATCCTGTCAGCTTGTAAAATAATTTTTCTTTTATGAATTAGATTGCTGTAGCGGCACCAATAGCTCATGTAGAAGCTCAGCCCACCATCATTGAAGAACCCGTATCATATAAGAGCTACGACGGCGGTTACGAAGACTACTCAGATCTCAAACCAGTTTTGTCCGACGTCTACACCAAGCCTTTGGAGTACATTCAGGCACCCAAAGCAGAAGGTATTTATATCAGCGTTCCCGATCACCAAGAACAACATCCTGAATCCTACTCCAAAAATGTGATTTATCCCAAAGCTGAAGGCCTAAAAGTAGCCCTTCCCGAAGAGTACTACAGCCAAAAATACATTTTCCCCGAAGAAAAATACCCGGTTCCTGAAGTAAAATATGTTTTACCTCAAGAAAAATATGTGTTACCTCAGGAAAATTATGTATTGCCTCAAGAAAAATATGTATTGCCTCAAGAAAAATATGTATTGCCTCAAGAAAAATATGTAGTGCCTCAAGAAAAATATGTGCTGCCCCAAGAATATAACTCAGTACCAGCCCAGGAATACGTATTGTCAGAACCAAAACAAATTCAAGAGTACATTTTACCCGAATACAAAGCTGCCCCAGAATTTAAAGCACCGGTCCCAGTCCCGCAATACAAATTGGCTCAAGAGGCATGGCAAGCTCCAGTTTCCTACCAGGTGCCTCAAGTTGAATCTAAACAATACGTTTTGGCTCCTCAGGCTTCCCTAAAACCCGCTGCCTATTCGTACGTAGAAGAAAAAGGTACAACACTCCAAAAGGTAAAGGAGTTATTGTGGATGCCCCAAAGGCTTTGTATAGTGTAAACGTAGACTATGCATATTAATTAAGTAAAAAATAATATAATATAATGTGACTGAAAAACTGTGTGTAATGTAAACTATTTATTTTTTGTACTTTTTTATTTATTGGTTGCGGGATACTCTGCATCAATAGCTTACTGGAAACTAAATAAATATGTATTTATTTTGTTGAATTTAAATTTTAGACTAGACCTTTAAGGTTTACTTTTTAAAAATAATGATTTTCTGATACAAATTTTTGTTAAAGTATAATTGCAATAAAAACATTAATGTAACACGTTCTAAGACTAACCCAAACAGTCTAATTTTTTACTGGCTGTAGCTGAATAAAATAATAACAAGAGAAACACCTTGTGTATGTATAGTCGACAGAAACCTAACAATTATTTAAAATTGCAGACAAAACTAGATCCTTGATTTATAAAATTGTAAAAAAATAATTCTCCATAATACGTATGTTTAAAGACATCGAGTTATATTCTGAATTGACTATTATGTTGTCAAATGTATTCCATTACCTAAATTATTAACTTTTCTGTAAATAAATAGATTAAACATTGTTTGAGTTTACTTTTTACCTTTTATTATTATTATTATAATGCACATTAGGGTCATTGGGTCTGAAGTTTGCAAAATTAAACTGAATTAAAAAAAAAAATCTAAGAGCACATATTTTGCATATTACCTTAAGGCTAACACGTTCATTATAATGTACTAAAAATGTTTATATATATATATATATATATATATATATATATATATATATATATATATATATATATATATATATATTTTTCGGAGGAGTACGGGAACGAACATTGTGACACGATAATTTTATACAGGTGTGGAAAATCTTTATTCGCCCTTTGCAATTCCCCAAGTGGAAAAGAGAGTATTTCTGAATATACTGAATCACATAAGTTCGACTGAAACAGACGATGCGATCCTGATGCGATGTTGTCGATGCACAAATTTTTCCCCGTTCTCTTTGCTTACATCCAAACGTACTCCCTATTAGGACACTGGTGCCGACGGTTTTCGTTTTGCGTATCAAGAACTTGCAGCGTTCGGGTATTGAACAGTGTTGCCAGAGACTTTTTCGGGGATTTTTGATGACAAGGTAAAACGGGATTTTTAAAGTAAAAACGGGGATTTTTAACGATTTGGAAGGTAAAAACATTTTTAAAGGTACGTTTTGATCTTACTTTTATTGCATGATATTTACGTCAGATAAAAATTCTGACTAGTGTAAACAATCAAAAATTTATATCAGACAATATTTTTGACCGTGTACACAGCTAGAATTTCTATCTGACATAAATATCATGAAATTAATGTCAGTTGTAAACAAATCATTACTTTTACTTACTTTTTACTTAAAATTCTCGATTTTTACGTAAACCTTTTTTTTGGTTGTCAATTTCTTTGGCGTAGAAAATACATTTTTTGACTATTAAAAGGCGGCCCTCAAATGTGGCTTTAAATCACAGGGATTTTTTCTAAAGTATCCCAAAAAAAGTGATTTTTGGAACCACGCGGGGGATTTTTATCGTAACCCACCTGGCCACACTGATGGTATTCAGTAGCATGGTGAAAGTTAGAAGCATAATTCTTTTTACCATTTGGGTTTTAACAAAAAAAAAAAAAAGAAGTAAATTTAAATAAAATATTCTCTAAAAAATAAAAAGAACATAAAAGTATTTCTAACGGAAATGTTTATACAATGTGGAAACTCTTTTTAAAATCTTATTATTATGGTTCTGAAAGAGACCACAATTTTTAGCAAGACAATATTTCAATTTATTAAATTCGGTTCTCTTTGGTTTTCAAGCATTTGAGGTGATATGCTACCGGGTGGTGCAAGGCACCAGGGCGCAATACTGCGGGACGGAAATTTTTAAAAAGGGAGGAAATGCAGCAGTATCACAGACTTGTCATTTCTTAGTTAATGGAGGTGCAAGTGGCACCTCATCATTACACATGCACTTCCTACAATTTCGTTAACAGCCGATGGTTTCAAACTTTTATAATAATTTCAAAAGTTGTACTTTTCGCTGGTACAAGACCAAACCTATAATGCAAACCTCCTAATTATTTCTTCTGCTAAATTACCAGCATAGTACTACTTAATAATTTGAACTTTTGTCAACGATATTGACCAAAACTTTAAAAAAATCTATATTAAGCAGGATCAGCAGCAGTTTGCAACACATCAAACGACTTGCCAGTAAAAATAAATTTTAAAGGATTCTAGTCGACCCGACTCCGAAAAAAATCTGTCCCCAAACCTAGTTCAAAAATCCCTAAATTGATATTTTTATGTTTCCTAAAAGTCCTTAAATTTTAAAAATTAAATGTACATTATACAATTACATTCTAAAATCACAAAAATAAAGTAAAAAGGTTTAATAACATTTTTATTACTATTATTATTTTAATTTTACCCCGAAAGTTAAGGCAAGTCGGCAACCCTGTACTCGACATTTACGTACCGCAGACGCTCTCGTCTGGATTTCTTCTCCTGCTACGGCACAAAAAGAGTGGGGCTGTAATTACAGTGGGCGGAAACATATTGCCGAAGAAAAGGGAGATTACTAAATCACCTGAGTTCGACTGAAACAGAATGAGGTGTTTCCCCGCCCGTTCCCCTTGCTTTCTCCCCCACCACTGCGCCAACGCGCTCGCTTTGTTTATGGCTGATCGAGCTCGAGGCTCGAGCACGCAGTTGCTTCTTTGCACGCCTGGAGGATGTTACTGCTTCACATATTTTGATAATTTTTTTACGTAACTATTAAATATTTTGGTATTTGATGAATTTATTGCTTTGAATGCATCAAATACTGCCATTTTTAAGAGCTTTTTTGCCGTTTGGGGCTAAACAAAATTAAAAGCAATTCCGAAAGAAAGAATAAACAAATAATTTTAAAAATAAAAATATAATTCTAAAAAAAAATAAAGAACATTAAAATGTTTTTCTAAAAAAATTCTTATAAAAACTTTAATACTTTTTAAAATCTTAGTTTATAAGGTTCTCAAAGAGACCACCATTTTGTGCAAGACAATATCCCAACCTGTTATAGAATTCGGTTCTTGTGTTTTCAAGTATTTCAGGTGTTATTCCTATAAGAACCTGACTAATTTTTTGGCGGAGCTCATCTAAGTCATTTGCACGTTCATGACGATGCCTATAAATTTGTTGCTTAACATGTCCCCAAAGAAAAAATCATTTGGTGCCAGATCTGGTGATCAAGGAGTTCATTTTATGGTACCTCTTCCGCTGATTATACGATTTGGAAACGTGACTCCCAAAATTGTTGAACTTCCCTGGCGTTATGAGCCGGACAACCATCCTGTTGATACCAAATATCTTCAAAATTGACATTGAGAGCCTGAACAGCTGGAATAACCTGATTTCTCAAAAGATTCAAGTATTTGTTGGCATTTAAATTTCCCTCAATAAAAAAGGGCCAATAATATTATCGCCCAAAATGCCAGCCCACACGTTGACCTTTTGAGTTTACCGGCATAGTACCACTTAATAATTTGAACTCTTTGTTCAACGGTATAAACCAACATTTTAAAAAGAAAGCGCCGTAGTTTGCAATACCCCAAACAGCTTGCAACTGAACTCTCTCCAAATGTTTGGGCCTGTTTAAGATATATATATATATATATATATATATAAATATATATATATATATATATATACCGGGTGTCAATTTGAAAACTTCCCACCCTTAATATCTTTCTTGGAGTTAAAAATATGACAAATCGGAAAGACCCGTCAATTTTATTTGTAAGGGGGACACTTAAAATGAATATTTTTAGCCTTCTTGTTTCAACCCCCTAGGAGGGGTAGATGTCACCCATAGAATATTAAATGGGAATGGGGGTCAAGTGATACATCATTTTAAAGCTCCTGACAGGTACTTTATAACCCTAGAATATGAAGTCAATATCTTCACCTATTACAAAATGGCAGTACTTTAAAAATTACCTAAATACCTGATTTGGATGGCCATATTTCCGAAACTAATAAAGTTAGATGTACCTAATGTGGTGTTTTCTTAAAGCTCTTTTAAAGGTCTTTTTAATGGTGATACTGGTAATAATATACAGGGTTCTTAAATAAAAAAATATGTACTTTTTTTTCTACCCTGTATATTACTACCAGTATCACCATTACAAATATATATATATATATATATATATATATATATATATATATATATATATAATCAAAATTTGTATGCCTGAAAGTTTCTTCAATTCTTCAAGCCTGTAAAACCTGCCCGCCGATGGCTAATTTTCAATTAAATATAGCATAGCACGCTGGTGATAATAGCATTCTTCAACGTTTATGGTGGAGCTGGCGATAACTTGCGTTGTTGGAGGATATTGGAATGATAAAATATCGAGATCGGGTAAAATTTTGTATAAAAGGGTATCACTTTTTGGCATTAAAATTATTTTGGTCAAGTGTCTAGAGAGTAACTTTTTTTTCAAATAGAAAGGTGAATCATGTAGCACCTTGTTTTAAAGGTCATTTGATTCTCTACTTAACTACACTTTGTTTTTAAAAATCGGTTCAGGCGTTTCAGACTTAGAAGCCAATTTCATTAAAACCGCACTGGTTGTATGATATTTAAGCCAAATGTCAAATGGTTTCTGGAACCGTCGCCGTCGGGTCGATTTTCAAAAACAAAGTGGCATTACATTGAAAATCAAAGTGACTTTAAAACGAGGTGCTATATGACATTAAAAAAAAAAATTCTAATGCCCTCTTGGCATTAGACCACGAGACCGAAATTATGGTTACGCCAAAGAATAGTTTAAGTGGCAACCTTTTACCCAAATTTTACCCGATCTAGATATCTTGTCCTATTCAAAAGATTAAGGGGGGAACTCTTTTAATATCTTCACTGTAGATAAAAAAACGCATTGTAATAGATATCTTGTCCTATTCAAAAGATTAAAGGGGGGACGCTTTTAATATTATTACTGTAGTACTGGTAGAAACGACTACGACGATTTTCGCGTAAATAAATGAAAACCATTACTCGGCACGATCATTTTGTATGGATATTTATTCCTTATTTATATAGGGATTCGACCGACCGAAAAAAGTCTAGATATCAAATTTGTGAGAATTGAAAACTTGATAAAAATTTTAAATATTATGTTTATTTTTAAGCAAATGCACTGGCGTACCTTTTTTATTAAAAATATTAACCTTAAGTCCCTCATGGAGGTAAAAAGCGTTCCCCATTTTTTTAAATGTCCCAATGGGTATAAAAATAATTATAAAAAAACATAATTTCGCTTTGCCACTGAAATTTTAAGGAAAAACTAAAATAGTAAAGAAGCGTATCTGAATCTGTTGAAATAAATGATTTTCATGAATTTTATAAAAATAATGGGATAGCAGAAAACCTAATAAAAAGATGCCATCACAGTGCTGGTAAACCTTTTTCCTTTTTTCATGTTGCCGTTTAATAAAAATATTTTTAATAATTGTAGGGTAACAAAAACAGAACATATCAAAATATTTTGCTAAATCTCTTTATTATTCTATAAAAACGTAAAAATATAACAAAAACAACCAGCTAAGGAGAAAATTCTTGGGTATGAGATTCCTATCTTCCAGAACCATGTCCCCAGTGGGTAACTCCAACGTAGCTGGTACCACCAACACCACCATGACCATGTTTACCATAATGGGCAGGGTGTTGAGCGTGGCCTACACGTTTAACTACAGCCTGGAATCCTTCGTGGGGTCCTGAGGTGTATTCGACAATTCTGTGGGTACCATCAGCTTCCTTCATGGTGTATCCTCCTTTAACGTGGTCGTGGTCACGATGTTCATGTTGGGACTTGACGTCGTGGGTATGAGGGTCATGTACCCCGTATTCAAAGTGGTAGTGGGGAACCTAAGAAATATAGGAAATTATTTCCTTTTGTTTTGTTTTTGATTGGTGTTTTTAAAACTTGATTTTAATTTAATATAAATATTTTTTGAACAGACATTTATACACGGTGTCCCAAAATATGTGGGCAATATTTCAGATTCATACAGAATAAAGAAAAACAATATGACAAGCTTCTATAATTTTTTTGTAAAGCCTTTCTTTACACATACAGGGTGTTCATTTAAAAACTTTCCACTCGAGTTATTTTCGAAACGAGACAGATTTGAGAAAATCGCCGAAATACGTCAAGATATTTATTGAGGGGGAACGTTTTTACAAAAAATTGGACGGCGCCCCTTTAACCCCTTAACCACCAGGGCCACCACCCCAAAATTTTTAAATAAGAAGGCGGGTCGAGTAATACATCATTTTAAAGCTCCTGACGAGTACTTTATAACCCTAGAATATGAAGTCAATATCTTCACCTATTACAAAATGGCGGTACTTTAAAAATTACCTAAATACCTGATTTGGATGATCATATTTCCGAAACTAATAAAGTTAGATGTACTTAATGTGGTATTTTCTTAAAGCTCATTTAAAGATCTTTTTAATGGTAAAATAATATACAGGGTTCTTAAATAAAAAAATATGTACTTTTTCTTCTACCCTGTATATTACTACCAGTATCACCATTAAAAAGACCTTTAAAAGAGCTTTAAGAAAACACCACATTAGGTACATCTAACTTTATTAGTTTCGGAAATATGATCATCCAAATCAGGTATTTAGGTAATTTTTAAAGTACCGCCATTTTGTAATAGGTGAAGATATTGACTTCATATTCTAGGGTTATAAAGTACTCGTCAGGAGCTTTAAAATGATGTATCACTCGACCCACCTTCTCATTTAAGAATTTTTGGGTGGTGGCCCTGGTGGTTAAGGGGTTAAAGGGCGCCGTCCAATTTTTGTAAAAAACGTTCCCCCTCAATAAATATCTTGACGTGTTTCGGCGATTTTCTCAAATCTGTCTCGTTTCGAAGATAACTTGAGTGGAAAGTTTTTAAATGAACACCCTGTATATATATGCCTTTAAGAATGCCTCTAAATTTTTTTTTTTATAACTTTTGTAGTACTGGATGTCTTAAAATATTTATTTAATTAGATAAATTTAAATTAGGATTGTAAATAGGATGATAGCTTGAATCCGAAGCTAAAAAATTATACTCATGTTTGATATTGACAAATGAAAGCGTTTTCGACAAAATCAACTTTTTGCTTAAATACGTTTTTTTAAATAATTTTATATGTCGGTTTGACATTGGCTCCCTCTATAATCCTATGCATTTCCTAGCTCTATTTTTATTGAAAATTATGCCCACAATGCTGCAACATTGTTTTTTAATTTCTCGATAATAAAAAGAAACATTTTCATCAACATCAGAATAACATAATGTTTTTAAATTTTCCCCCTCAGCAAAAACTTGTTTTTAATTTAAATCAAATTCAAACAGTAGTACTTCTTTTCAGCTTAGGGTTTTAGTTATCCAAAAATACTATTTTTATTCCGCATATTGACTAACTAAAGAATGCAAATGTAAGAACACCATTTTAAGGAATCGTAGCTAGTATTCATCATATTAAAAAAATTGGGGTAAACTGTATTTGGTACTAAAATAATGTATTTAAGTATACTTACATGGTGTTCTTCGTGACCATGGCCATGATATTGAGCTACAGCAGCATTAATGGCAATAAAAGCAACAAAAAGTGCCTGTAAAAAAATATAAATTGAGGAGGTGATCTGCAAACCGCTGTTTTTGCATTAAGAAAAACAGCTTTTGTTGCGCACTTAAAAATTATGTCAAACATTTTTAAGAAATTGGGATAAAGTGAAAACAGTTACTTAAGAAAATCTCTAATTTAGCCATGAAAAACTTTTTAAAACATTAATATTCCATACATAACTCGGTTTTGTTGATTTTGTCACAAACTGCGGTTTGTAGATCACCTCCTCAATTATTGCAACTAATTTTTTAAATTTCATAGCTATGCAGGACGGTGTCTTCGTAAAATGATTAAATATACAACTTACTATACTCACATTTCTTTTATTTTATCTTAATAGATATAACCACATACAAAATAACTATATGCTTGGATTTTTTTCCGAGCCAAAAGTATTTTTCTCGTTCCAATTTATACACTTTGTATGTGTCCCAAATTCGACCCTCTCTGGAATATTGTTCTCATGTCTGGGGAATGGCATTCCCTACAACCCTCAGCATTCTTGATTCCATTCAAAGAAGGGCTGTTCGTCTTATTAATGATCCTTTACTTACTCAAAGACTTCCTTCTCTTGCCCATCGTCGAGCTGTGGGAGATCTATCGCTCTTCTATAGATACTTTTACGGCTTCTGCTTCGACGAATTATCCAGTATAGTCCCTCCTCTTGCAGCTCCCAACAGAGAAACTCGTGGTGCCGCACGTATGCATCCCTATACGGTCCAATTGGACAGGCCCCGAACTTCCCATTTCGTTCGTTCTTTTATCCCTAGAGTTTTTAGACTGTGGAACCTACTGCCAGCGGAGGTCTTTCTTTCTCCCCAAATCTTCAAGTTTTTAAGTCCCGTGTTAACAAACTTCCTCTTACCCTGCTTAAGACACCCACGGTACGTTAGTATATAGGCTTTCAGCCTTCGTAAATTGTCCAAAGATAAAAAAAAATAAAATATAAATGATATTTTTTCTGTGATATAACTATACACCGAAAATGGTATAAAACAATATATTCCACTTACACTTAAAGGGTTCATGGCGAATGCGAGTGGTACTCGATCAGGTCCTAAACAACTGTTGTATTGTTAACTGACAACTGATACAGATTGAGACCAAATCATCCACTTTTATACGTTAAAATTACAAAATCTATCATGTATCGAATATTGCAAAAACTCTAAATTGAAAAATATGATTGGAAAAATTATGTAAGTATGTATGAGCAAATAATTGTTCTTTTAAAGTTGCACATTATTGACTTTACGCACTGTTAGTCCAATTATTAGACCTAACTAAGCTTTTGTCAAGTGGAGAAAAAGCGCCTAGGTATTGTCTTTTTAACACATTGAACCAAGTTTAATTTTTTAATACAGGGCATTTGTTCTAAAACCCTGTAAATTTCCAATTTCTGCACTGTTTAAAAATAACATCATACAATTTACCAGCTCTTGAATAGCATGTAAAACAAACGGGAGTTGAAAATACTACCAGATTTTAGCAATTGTGTTTATCCAATACAGGGTGACCGCTAATTAATGGTACACAGAAAAACCACAGATTCCATATTTAACTAACCAGAACTAACCAGAAAAACCACAGCAAAAGCAAAAGCAAAAATATTAAGATTTAACCTCGAATTTAATTAACAATGCCTATATTTAAAAAATGATAATTAGGCAGATACAGGATGTCAAGTAAAAAAATATTTTTTATCTATTTCTATTTATTGAAATACCTCCTTATTTAATAAAAAACCTATCTACTGCATTTTGATTAAACCTTTATATACGTTGAGTCTGCCTAATGCTTTCTATTAAGTTTCAGTGTGTTGAACACAGAGAATGCCCACCTTAAAACTTTCTATGATAAGATGACGTATGAATCGCTCTTGATCTCACATTAGGCCTTTTCACGCATTGGTAAAAACACTATTTAAAAAAATATATAATTTCAAAATTATTTTAGTTACTAAATGTGGTTGTCTTGAATAAAAAAAGTGGGCAATCAATATAATGTATCTTTTCAGGCAATTAAATATTAAGGACAAAGATCCTGAATGTGCCAAGTTCTGTTTAAAAATGAAATTATGTGCAGGTAGGTTTTGCTAATTATTTATAATTTTTGGCAGTTGTTCGTTAACATCTATTCTAAAGATCGATTGCAGAAAGAGAAGTCTGAAAATGGTCCTATTTTTTACGGCATTACAGAACATCGGTTTTTTATTAATATCCTAAATATTCCTTATCCAATTTTAATACAATTTGGTTGGCTAACTTTATAAAATTTATTTAGTTTCCCAAACGGTATTTGAACGAATATTTCCATTAAAAAAAATATCGCCATTGACATCTGTGCAAATTTTATATTTGATTGGGATTAGGCAAGTAAAATAGCCTTTTAGCGCTGAAATTTGTTGTCCTATCTTGTTAAGCTATTAAGAAAAGAAAATAAAACAAACTTATTTTGCATACCTCTGAACTAAATAAGAAACATAGAGAATATTTTCTTTTGGATTATTTTTACAACAATGAGCCAGAGATATAAAATTAGCTAAATTTTAGCTCAAAAGGATTTATTTTTATTTGCTTAATCAAAATAAAATTTAAAATATTCACAAAAGTCGGTGGCGTACATTCTTTTCTCAGAAATATTCGTTAAGGTACCGCCTGAGATGCCACTGGATTAGGTAAAATAAATTAATTTTGATCTTAATAAGCCTTTTAAATCTAAAAATAATGCCAAATTGTATTAAAATCGGATGAGAGCTATTGAAAATATTCACCAAAAGCCATTTTCTTAAAGAATGTTTAAAATCCGGTATCTGCGACACAATGCATTTCCGAATCCATATTTATACAGAGTGATTCAAAAATCGATCACGAAACTTAAGGGGGTGATTCTACTTGACAAAAAGAGGGTAGAGCTTCATATAATTTTTTTCAAAATGTCATTCGTTTTCGAGTTACAAAGGTCAATTTTTATTTTGGTTTTTTCGTCATATTGCAAAAAGTTTTCTTTTAAATATTTAACACACCGGCGTTCAAAATCTAAGACGTTTAGGACATAATATATTTGTATGAAGTTTTATCTTATTTTCTGTTGTAAAATCGCCCCGTAAAGTTTGTCGGTTGAGTTACTGGACAGCCTGTATGTATGTAGGTAATTTGATTGAAACTGATGAAAACTTTGATGTCTATTGGTGCCTAAACGGTGAGGTTTATCGAATTTAATAAAGAGTACCTTATTTTTTAAGTTTTTGATTGTCTATAAAATGGCGTCCCCAGCTTTGCGATATCTGTCAAAATAAAAAGTTATGATGTAAATACATTTTAAGTTTTAGATAAAGTGCCCTCTGGCTGTATTTTAAAAAAGTACTTTTGTCTTAAAATTTTAGAATTTGCAAAGCTGGATTTGTTTGTCAAATACCAACTGGATTGGTTAAAATATAAATACAATATGGCGAAAAAACAAAATAAAAATTGAACTTTGACGGCTTGTAACTCGAAAACGAATGAAATTTTGAAAAAAAATATATGAAGCTCTACCCTTATTTTCTCAAGTAGAATCACCCCCTTAGGTTTTGTGATCGATTTTTGAATCACCCGTATAATCTATACCTTTTTTATATTCCCTGATGTAGAATCTGCACTTAAATTTTCTTAACAACATTTAATACCCTGTATATAAAAAGTGATGATACAAAACTCGCAATTTCTTGAACCGAAATTGATTTTGTCCTCAAAAAATTTTGAAGAGCAAAAAAAAGTCCTCGATCCAAAAACCCAACAATACATCACATTTTCCTGGGGGAGGCCTGCCCGAAAATTTATTTTTTCCTCTTTCTACCTATACAAAAATTATGTGAGATTTTCACAGACCCTCCGGAGATTCCCCCTAAAATAGCTCACGTTATTTATGGACGCCCCTTAATTTATTCCTTAAATTATTTGTCAAGTAAAATTGGACTATTGATATTTAAAAACTTGTAGAAGAAGTAATATAAAACACAATTTCAAAAAAAAAAAGCAAAAAACTTTATTCGGATTTTTTATTAAATAAAAACAGTCTTTAGTTAAATTTATCTTCCTGACCCAAATCCCCAATGAGTCTCTTCAACGTAGCTGGAACCTCCATGTGCTCCATGACCGTGTTTACCGTAATGTCCTGGATGTTGGGCGTGTCCTATACGTTTGACTATTGCTTGGAATCCAGTATGTGGTCCCGACGTATACTCTACGATTCTATGAGTACCATCGGCTTCTTTAAGAGTATATCCTCCTCTCACGTGGTCGTGATCACGGTGTTCCCACTGCGACTTAACGTCATGGGTATGAGGATCGTGGACGCCATATTCAAAATGATAATGGGGAACTTGCTAAAAACAGTTCAAGAGAGATAATGTTAAAGTCTTTAGTAAAGTAAAAGTATAAGTATATGGCTTATTTTGATATGTGTGGGGTAGAGACTAGCAACGGATTTGTGTTTAGAACGTAAAAATACCTGAAAAACATTGACAGGGTATTCATAACTGTGGTGTGAAACTGTTATGGTAGAATTCTCTTTTAGAATAAAAAAAGTTTCTATAAACATGGGTTCTTTTAAAAATATTGAAATTTATTTTAGTAAAATTGGTTATAGTAGCAATAAAACTTATTTAATTTAGTCTTTGTAGGTGATGTTACATAATTGCGAATAAGCAAGTATAAAACCCAATTTTTAAACCAAGAACTTCTCCAATGTTTGTTCTATATAGCCTAGGAATATGCAATTAAGTAGATTTTATTATTATATTTATCTTAAACCAAACAAAATAGAAAACAAAAAATAAATTAAACTTTTAATTATTTAACCATCGTGTATATTGAAAACGAAGAATTGATATTATTTATATAAACTTTTTTCTTCTTATTTTGATGAAAGGATTCGACCATAGCAGCTTAGTACCATATATATACCAGACATACAATATACAAGCACCTTGTATATTGTATGTCTGGATTAGCCGAGGGATCCCTACTCTTTATTTTTGCTGCCTGCTTTCAAATGTGCTCAATTGGGGATAAGTCGGGAGATCTTGGTGGCCATGGTAACATTGTGACATCATTACGTTGAAAGAAGTCTATTATTGTGACTCTTGCAACATGTGGTCGGGCATTATCTTGTTGGAAAGTTGGATTTGCCAGAGTGTCAAGATAGGGTAAAAGATGGGGTTCTAGAACTTCTTGGATATAACGCTGCGCATTCATGTTACCTCTTATGAAGATTAAAGGTGACCTGGAGCCATAAGCTATAGCACCCCAAACCATAACTCCAACAGTGTGATGAACATGTCTTTCAACAAAAACTGTGGATCCTGGCTCGACCATCGTGCATGCCTAAACAAAATCGAGACTCGTCACTAAAGACAATACTGTTCCATTCCTGATCCCAGAGTGACCGTTGTCTGCACCACTCAAGGTGATTACGTCGGTGTTCTCGAGTTAAAGGGAGGACCCAGTGTGGCCGGTATGAAAACAGGCGAAAATTTCTCATTCGTCGGTAAACACTTCGCATGCCAATAGGTCTTCCTGTTCTGCAAACCATTCATTTGCAATGGACCTGATAGTGGAGAAACGGTCCCTTAAGGCCAATAATCTTAGGCGGCGATCTTCACGGTCTGTTGTTCTACGGCGGCGTCCAGTGCCCCGTGCTCTTTGCGTACGGCCTTCTTGAAGCCATGCCTGACAACACCTAACCACAGTGTCTACACTTCTTTGCACTCTAACTGCAATTTCCCGAAAAGAAAGTCCAGCTTCCCGAAGTGCCACTATACGGCCCCTATCAAACTCACTAAGTTGACGAAATCGTACAGGTCTTCGTACTCTAGGCATCGTAACCAATCGTAAAGAATGTCAACAACCAAAATCCGCCAAATTTGGATCTTTACTGCGGCTGCAATATTCATTTTTAGATCGTTAGTGAATTAAAAAAACAGTAGAATAACCGGAATGTCGAACTGATAAGGCTGAAAATTTTATCAATTGTTATTTACAGTAAGATAAATAAATTCACTAAATTTCATTAAAATAAAACCATTTAAACTGGGTGTTCGGATTTCTATGTCACTTAGTATAGTATAATAATTGTCCTTACATGATGGTAGCCATGTCCATCTGGATAAGCTGATGCAGTGATGGCAAGGGCGACAATCACAACTACCTGTAAAATATATGTTCATGTATATTTGTATATGTATAGGTGTATTTATGATTATTTTCAATACGCAAAACGAAGATGGAAAACTTTGGAAACGAATTATTTGTTAATTCATTATCATTATCTTGACGTATTTTCTATATAATTTCTATGCTCAAAAATATACCAGTTTAAAAAATATAAGAAAACGTTGTTTTTGGATTTAAAAAGTTTTAGTAATTAAAATAGGTATAAGAATTTAACTATTTTTATGAGTGTGGTATATGTTTAAATACCATTAAAATTAAAAATTAATTCTAAATTTTTCCTTTTACTTACAACGTAGAGATTCATTGTTGAGATTTAAACTGAGTCTTTTAACTAAAACCACAAGCTTTTATAATAAAACTAAATTGATTTTAATGCAATTTGGCCACAAAACTGTTGCAAAGTTATTAACAAAAACTCAATTGATTTATAAAGCAAATAATATAAACATTCGGCAATTATGTTACCTCGGCAGTACTTGGATGCTTAAAAATAAATTATTAATGTTTATACGCTCAGTGAGTATAGGTTAATTTGCAGAACATAGGTTTTGTTTATCTATATTAATAATTTGAAAGTTTATCTGCAATATTAGTAAAAATAAATTAAAAGCCATTGTTTAATAATTACTGCTTGCATAAATTGACTTTCTGTAAGAGCAAACATATTTTAGATAAGGAAAACTTTGTTTTTCGGTTATGTGTTATATTCGATGATCGAATAGGGCTTTGCATAAGTGAAAACATGATTTTTGGTAATATTCGATATAGCGGTTTTCGCTATTATAAGAGATTTTCGAAAAATTCTTTTCAGGGCGTTTCTATAGGTCAATTATGACACAAATCTGTGTGCGCGTTTTCCAAAATCCATTTCTATAATTTATTATTAATAAAAACATATTTACGGGACGGTGGAGTGAACAGGGGTGCTGGGTGGGGACAAAACAGTATAAATCCAACGTCAAACACAAGAAAACATTAATACACTGCATTTGGGGCACATGAAAAATGTAAATTAATTTTGAAAAGCATTAAATTTTTCGAAAAACTATCCCACACACATATGAAATATCTCGTCCGCCATTAATTGAAGAAGGAAAATTCATTTTGGTCAGCTGATAACATGAAGTTTGTCATTATGAAAATGACAATCTTGATAGAAGCAGCGTTGCCAAACTTCTTATGAAGAATTAACACCAAGCCTATTTCAGGGATTATCCACCATTTCCATGAGAAACAATGGTATTTTTGTAGAAATCCCTCCTTCTTTATGTTAAGGTATTTTCCTTTTTTCTCTACAAATTATAATAGGAAGAAGGAATAACTTAATTTTTCCTAAGAATTTTGTCCTGTATCTTCCTTTTTTAAGCTATTGACACTTTCTCACTTTATTTGTCAACATCGCAAGACATTTACAGTTCTATTGCAAACTCTTCTTTTTTATGCAGTGACAGCCATGGCGGGATTGTTGTACTATTATTTATTTTTAATTTTTTAAACAATTTTTTGAACATTTTTGTAAACAGAAAGTGCGGTGTGTACTGTGAAATACTGTTTTTGGGCGTTTAATGTAGGATTTCTACTGTTTCGTCCCCACCCAGCACCCCTGTTCACTCCACCGTCCCGTAATATGTTTTTATTAATAATAAATTATAGAAATGAATTTTGGAAAACGCGCACACAGATTTGTGTCATAATCGACCTATAGAAACGCCATGAAAAAGAATTTTCGAAAATCTCTTATAATAACGAAAACCGCTATATCGAACTATTACCTGATTTTTTTATTAAAAACTGCAATCAGAAACCTACATATTTGTTTTAGTTATATTTTATAAGACTTATTTTCTAGCAAAGGGTAGTACCACTTCCTTTCTGGAAACTACTTATTTTTTCTTGCTCTCCAGAAATTAAAACACAAAATCTTAAAGCATTTTATAGGATAATATAAACATATCATCTCTCTTGTCGAATACAGTCTCTCTTGTTTAATACAAGAAAAGTAGGGAAGGCACTGCAGAACTCGGAATTTATTATCCTTTAGTACTAACCACATTCTTTTCTGGAATCTTTATATTTAAAAAAATTTCATTAATGACAATATATCAGCTCCACTAAATAGTGTTATAACTTAAAATAAAAATATTTTGAAAATATTATCAATTTTTCTACAATAAGTACTACAAAGTCGTTGAGCACGTGAAATTTCTATCATATTATTTACTTTGGATTCTCCACGCCATACAATTTTATTATTTGTCTGATCAATACCCCAAATTGATGGAAAAAATTGTTGCTATCTGGTAGCTGGGACTTACCGAATTATTTTTTATCACTTTGTACAATAAAACCCTTTAACATATTCATAGGCGCAATTTGGGGGTCTTAGCCCCCAAAAGGAAGTTAGACAAAATTAGCCCCCCAGATTTCCAGTATCCAAGCCTAAACTTATGTGACTAAAACCTAAAAGCGATAAGAATAAGCGATTTTTATGTCAATAGTGTCACTTTACCTAATTGTAGGTCATGTTTGTGGCGGTAATGACAAATAAATCCTTTTATTTTTCCCAAATTTTTTGCAAAGTCTCGAAGCGCCTCATACCTTTCGGTACTACCAAGACTCTAGAACCCCCTAAAAACCGAAGCAAACTGCGCCTATGAACATATTTTTTATACAGGGTGATTCAAAGTAAGCGGCATCCTTTCAGGGCGTAATCCTTGCATAAAATAAGGCAAAAGTTCCTATAAACATATGGCCGAAAATGCATATTAAGGGAGCTACAACCCTTTGAAAGTTACTGAAGAAATTAGGTTTTTATTTAATATCTTTATGATTAAAAAAGGAAGTTTTGAAACTTTTCAAGGTTATATT
This sequence comes from Listronotus bonariensis, assembly GCA_014170235.1. Classification (NCBI taxonomy): domain Eukaryota; kingdom Metazoa; phylum Arthropoda; class Insecta; order Coleoptera; family Curculionidae; genus Listronotus; species Listronotus bonariensis. The sequence continues at coordinate 160,574 of JACEGR010000392.1, forward strand.
TTTGTTAGTGGCCAATTTTATGGTGAAACCAATTTTTCGCCTTGACGCTTCTAAGGGTGGTTTTTAAGGGTGTAGGGAATAAAACCCTCACTAACTTTTCCCCTTTATAAGATTTTAACTATTTGATAGCTTTTTCTGAAAGTGCAATGATTTTTACCAAAAAGGTACTCTTGCCTCAAGTCGCTAGGGGCAATAGTTTTCGAGAAAATCGCGCGTAAACACTTCAATGCAGGATTGACCCCTATTTTCATTTGAAAAAAAAAAATTTCAATTTTTAAAATAAAGGCTTTGTAGCTTTTAATAAGACGAACAAAAAGTTCTTATGAACATGTGTCTGAAAATGCTTCCTAAGGGAGCTACGCCCCTTTGAATAGGACACCCTAAAGACGATGTTTACTCAATAACTTTTAATCCTGCATTGAAGTGTTTACGCGCGATTTTCTCGAAAACTATTGCCCCTAGCGACTTGAGGCAAGAGTACCTTTTTGGTAAAAATCATTGGACTTTCAGAAAAAGCTATCAAAAAGTTAAAATCTTATAAAGGGGAAAAGTTAGTGAGGGTTTTATTCCCTACACCCTTAAAAACCACCCCTTAGAAGCGTCAAGGCGAAAAATTGGTTTCACCATAAAATTGGCCACTAACAAAAATATAACCTTGAAAAGTTTCAAAACTTCCTTTTTTAATCATAAAGATATTAAATAAAAACCTAATTTCTTCAGTAACTTTCAAAGGGTTGTAGCTCCCTTAATATGCATTTTCGGCCATATGTTTATAGGAACTTTTTGCCTTATTTTTATGCAAGGATTACGCTCCTGAAAGGATGCCGCTTACTTTTGAATCACCCTGTATATGTTATTTATTTTTAAGTTTTAGTTTTATGGTTAGTTTGAAACTATTTCTTCTATTGAGTTTATTTAATGACTCACTATAATAAACCTGAATTAACCAATGATTTTATTATTTGTCTGATCAATACCTCATATTGATAAGAAGATTGGTGCGATCTGGTGGCTAGGACTTACTATTTTGTAGCTTTTTAGCAGTGGCGGCGCAAGATCAAAATGTTATGTGGGCAAGATACAATTTGCGTGGCTCTCGTATCCGCCCCTTCTCGACAAATGGTATCGTAGGAAAAAATTGGCGAGCAAAAAAAGAAGAAAAAGGTCTTCACCATTCCTGCGAGGCCCTTTACTTTTTTTTGTTAATGGCGCAAGGCCCCTTGGGCCGCGAGGCTGTGGGCGATGGCCCACTTAAACATAAAAAGAACTTTGTTTATATAATTTTTTTCAAGTTTTTAGTTTTATTGTTAGTTGATACTTCTCATTCTATTAAGTTAATTTATTTCAGAATAAGCTCTATTTTAGTAATCAAGCCCTTTCATTAGATACCGACATTGAGGTAGCTGTGGAAAATATATGTAATCAGCCATTTTGTGGCGACGGCCATCTTGGATTTTAATTTTTGTAAAGTGAGCTCTATTCTACCGATCAAGTCCTTTCATTTGATAATAACATTGAAGTTATTGTGAAGTAATATGTACTCCGCCATTATGTATCGCCGGCCATCTTGGATTTACAATCATAAAGAATGTAATATATCGCTTTGTCATCAAGATTAAGAGTATGTACACAATTTCAGATCGATCGATCGTCAGAAAGGGGGTCAAATTCCAGTTACTAAATTTGACCCAAATAATTCCAAACAAATAAACAGGTCAAGATAAGTAATACCATTTTTATCTAAAAGTTAAATACAAAAAGTTATTTAGTATTTAATTTGTCGCCCTCTGGAGTTTATAATAAAAGTGAAAGCAGATTTGGCGAATCTGGTAAGTATTTTTTTTTTAAGAATTGATTCGAATCTGTGTCGTCAAATTTGAAACATATGTTGTTAAAAAACCTGACTATTTTTGTTTCAATTTAATTATTGGAAACAAAACATTTTTGAGTTTTACTAGATTTAGGCCATTTTTTAAATAAATTTAAATATTAACTTTAGTGGGATTTGCAGGTAGACTACTTAAATAATCATAAGTTTGATTAATAAAAAAAAGCTGATAGGCTTTTAAAAATTGAAAATACTAAAATATTTTTAACTGTACTTTACTTACTTTATACCTCAAAACGTCAAAAATTTTGCCCTACTTGTTTTCTACTATAATCGTTAACATTATTAATTTTTTAAATACGATAAAATTTATAAAACATGTTTTTAAAAGCACAAGTCATTTACTACACATCATTTAATAGACAATGTATCAAAAAAACTCAACAAAACATCACCATGATGATAAGTCGAAGGCTATTGATCATAACAAAAACAAAGGGAAAAATAATGTGCAACAAATTTATTACAAAAAGTCGTATAAAAAATAACAAAACTAAATTTCCTAGAATCATTTGGTATAACTAGTTTACACAGCCTTCTTATCTTCCGGATCCATGTCCCCAGTGGGTAACTCCAACGTAGCTGGTACCACCTTCTCCACCATGTCCATGTTTACCATAATGTGCAGGATGTTGAGCATGTCCTACACGCTTAACTACAGCCTGGAATCCATCTTTATGCCCTGAGGTGTATTCTACAATTCTGTGGGTACCATCGGCTTCTTTAAGGGTGTATCCTCCCTTTACGTCATCGTGATCACGGTGTTCGTGTTGGGACTTGACGTCGTGGGTATGAGGGTCGTGTACCCCGTATTCAAAGTGGTATCCAGGTACGGTCTAGATATATTAAAAAAATAAATAAATAAGAGCAAACAGAAATAAAAAAATAAAAAAAATACTTACGTGGTGATCTTCGTGTCCAGGATAAGCGAAAAGTAGCAGTGAGTGCCACGGAAACAAAAAGGGCAATCTAAAAATAAATTTTATATTAAATAACAACGTCATAAGATAATGAAGCTAACTAATGTATTTTAATATTGAGATATCTAAAGTTTACAATATGGCTAAAAGCTTTGGTTTCTTTCATTATTTCCATCAAAAAGTAAAAGATTGAGGTCTATAGGAACCTAAAAAGATACCTACAGTGAAGGTATTCATGGTTGTATTGGTAAAACACTTGTTTGTTTTGAACTGATTTCAAAAATGTAATTTCAGCCTTTTATATGAAAATCTGTAATCACTAACCACTACTAGTCACATTGGTTGACGCTTATCAAAGAAAAAAGAAAAAAAAGGTATTACAAAAATTTGGCAACATTTATTAAAGGTAATATAAAAATTATTTGCATGCACTCTGGTTTAATTCAATGGAATTTGATTCAATTTAGGTTTTTAAATAAATGGTTTTATATTAACAAAGTATTGCTTGCTATGTTTGTTAATAATATTTCAAAGAACTTGTTTAGTTATCGCACATTATGTGTATTTTGCGTAGCGCTAAAATTGTAAGACGTTATGTATGTAAAAGTAAGTTTTCAAATTATTTTTTGTAACAAATTTTTAAGGTAAATAAAGTTAAAAATATAGATTTTTGCAAAAACAATTTATATAATTTATACAGGGTGTTACAGAATGTTGTCAACAAAACCCGGGGCGGGTTTAACATTAATAATTAATAGTTTAAAAAACTAAAAACACGCTTTTATATGCAACCGAACTAAAAATTAGAAAATAATTTTTCATTAAAAAAATATTGTCATTTCATAGTAAAAAGCGTGGGGTGCATTTTACTATTTTTTCATAACTTTTCCATCATAGATATTTGCAAATATAATAATTATAACATTTAATATATTTATCACCCCACGCTTTTTACTATGAAATGACAATATTTTTTTAATGAAAAATTATTTTCTAATTTTTAGTTCGGTTGCATATAAAAGAGTGTTTTTTAGTTTTTTAAACTATTCATTATTTTTCATTTTTAGTTTCTGCTACTCTTGACAAAATGGCGAAAAAAATTTTTAATGAACAAGAGTAACAAATTTTAAAATTTTTCCAACAGATTGCAACTCACTAAAAATTTCTTCTTCATTAAGTAGCAAAGTTTGAAATTTTGCCAACAGATGGCAATCCAGGCAATGTTTGGACCGTTGCCAATATATTGCAACCCACTAAAAAATTTCTTCTTCATTTAATAGCAAAGTTTGAAATGTTGCCAACAGATGGCAACCTAGGTGTTGTTTTTATAATATAAAGGAATTTTTTTTCCTGGCGATCCAAAAAAGATAACGGGATACTGTTTGCAGATTATTGCATTGTCATGTTTCCTTAATACGTGTGCAAAGTTTCAAAGAAATCGAATAGCTGGAAGTTGGTTAAAATTAGGCTCAAAGATTCCGTTACATAGCCAGATAGTTACAACCCAAGTTAATAATAATTAATAGTTTAAAAAAACTAAAAAACACGCTTTTATATGCAACCGAACTAAAAATTAAAAAATAATTTTTCATTAAAAAAATATTTTCACTTCATAGTAAAAAGCGTGGGGTGCTTAATATATTAAATGTTATAATTATTATATTTGCCAATATCTATGATGGAAAAGTTATGAAAAAATAGTAAAATGCACCCCACGCTTTTTACTATGAAGTGAAAATATTTTTTTAATGAAAAATTATTTTTTAATTTTTAGTTCGGTTGCATATAAAAGCGTGTTTTTTAGTTTTTTAAACTATTAATTATTTTTCATTTTTAGTTCGTTATATTGCACAAAATTCTTAATATAACAGTAAATTAGAACATACTAATTAATTAAGCAGCAAAAAGAAAATAACCAGCCCCTATGAAATGACAATGGTAGCAAATTTTAAAATTTGCAAAAGATTGCAACTCACTAAAAAATTTCTTCTTCATTAAGTAGCAAAGTTTCAAATTTTGCCAACAGATGGCACTCCAGGAAATGTTTGGACCGTTGTCAACACTTTGCAATCCACTAAAAAATTTCTTCCTCATTTAATAGCAAAGTTTGAAATTTTTCCAACAGATGGCATCCTAGGTGTTGTTTTTATAATATAATGGAATTTTTTTTCCTGGCGATTAAAAAAAGATAAAGGGATACTGTTTGCAGATTATTGCATTGTCATGGGTCCTTAATACGTGTGCAAAGTTTCAAAGAAATCGAATAGCTGGAAGTTGGTTAAAATTAGGCTCAAAGATTCCGTTACATAGGCAGCCAGATAGATAGTTACAACCCAAGTTAATAAAAGCGTGTTAAAAAAGCGTGTTAACGGCATTTATTAACTGTTATTGTTCATAATAATTGAACACCAATGGTGCAACTAACCCTATATTTTTATTGTTCATAAAAATTGAACACCAATGGTGCAACTAACCAAATTGTGTAAAAACTAAAAAATTTCTTCTTCATTTAATAGCAAAGTTTGAAATGTTGCCAACAGATGGCATCCTAGGTGTTGTTTTTATAATATAATGGAATTTTTTTCCTGGCGATCCAAAAAAGATAACGGGATACTGTTTGCAGATTATTGCATTGTCATGTTTCCTTAATACGTGTGCAAAGTTTCAAAGAAATCGAATAGCTGGAAGTTGGTTAAAATTAGGCTCAAAGATTCCGTTACATAGCCAGCCAGATTGATAGATTGATAGATAGATAGATAGTTACAACCCAAGTTAATAAAAGCGTGTTAATAATTAATAGTTTAAAAAAACTAAAAAAACACGCTTTTATATGCAACCGAACTAAAAATTAGAAAATAATTTTTCATTAAAAAAATATTGTCATTTCATAGTAAAAAGCGTGGGGTGCATTTTACTATTTTTTCATAACTTTTCCATCATAGATATTTGCAAATATAATAATTATAACATTTAATATATTTATCACCCCACGCTTTTTACTATGAAATGACAATATTTTTTTAATGAAAAATTATTTTCTAATTTTTAGTTCGGTTGCATATAAAAGCGTGTTTTTTAGTTTTTTAAACTATTAATTATTTTTCATTTTTTAGTTTCTGCTACTCTTGACAAAATGGCGAAAAAATTCCAACAGATTGCAACTCACTAAAAAATTTCTTCTTCATTAAGTAGCAAAGTTTGAAATTTTGCCAACAGATGGCAATCCAGGCAATGTTTGGAACGTTGCGAACATATTGCAACCCACTAAAAAATTTCTTCTTCATTTAATAGCAAAGTTTGAAATGTTGCCAACAGATGGCAACCTAGGTGTTGTTTTTATAATATAATGGAATTTTTTTCCTGGCGATCCAAAAAAGATAACGGGATACTGTTTGCAGATTATTGCATTGTCATGTTTCCTTAATACGTGTGCAAAGTTTCAAAGAAATCGAATAGCTGGAAGTTGGTTAAAATTAGGCTCAAAGATTCCGTTACATAGCCAGATAGTTACAACCCAAGTTAATAAAAAAGCGTGTTAACGGCATTTATTAACTGTTATTGTTCATAAAAATTGAACACCAATGGTGCAACTAACCCTATATTTTTATTGTTCATAAAAATTGAACACCAATGGTGCAACTAACCAAATTGTGTAAAAACTAAAAAATTTCTTCTTCATTTAATAGCAAAGTTTGAAATGTTGCCAACAGATGGCATCCTAGGTGTTGTTTTTATAATAAAATGGAATTTTTTTCCTGGCGATCCAAAAAAGATAACGGGATACTGTTTGCAGATTATTGCATTGTCATGTTTCCTTAATACGTGTGCAAAGTTTCAAAGAAATCGAATAGCTGGAAGTTGGTTAAAATTAGGCTCAAAGATTCCGTTACATAGCCAGATAGTTACAACCCAAGTTAATAATAATTAATAGTTTAAAAAACTAAAAAACACGCTTTTATATGCAACCGAACTAAAAATTAAAAAATAATTTTTCATTAAAAAAATATTTTCACTTCATAGTAAAAAGCGTGGGGTGCTTAATATATTAAATGTTATAATTATTATATTTGCCAATATCTATGATGGAAAAGTTATGAAAAAATAGTAAAATGCACCTCACGCTTTTTACTATGAAGTGAAAATATTTTTTTAATGAAAAATTATTTTTTAATTTTTAGTTCGGTTGCATATAAAAGCGTGTTTTTTAGTTTTTTAAACTATTAATTATTTTTTATTTTTTAGTTCGTTATATTGCACAAAATTCTTAATATAACAGTAAATTAGAACATACTATTTAATTAAGCAGCAAAAAGAAAATAACCAGCCCCCTATGAAATGACAATGGTAGCAAATTTTAAAATTTGCAAAAGATTGCAACTCACTAAAAAATTTCTTCTTCATTAAGTAGCAAAGTTTCAAATTTTGCCAACAGATGGCAATCCAGGCAATGTTTGGACCGTTGCCAACATTTTGCAATCCACTAAAAAATTTCTTCTTCATTTAATAGCAAAGTTTGAAATTTTTCCAACAGATGGCATCCTAGGTGTTGTTTTTATAATATAATGGATTTTTTTTTCCTGGCGATTAAAAAAAAAGATAAAGGGATACTGTTTGCAGATTATTGCATTGTCATGGGTCCTTAATACGTGTGCAAAGTTTCAAAGAAATCGAATAGCTGGAAGTTGGTTAAAATTAGGCTCAAAGATTCCGTTACATAGGCAGCCAGATAGATAGTTACAACCCAAGTTAATAAAAGCGTGTTAAAAAAGCGTGTTAACGGCATTTATTAACTGTTATTGTTCATAATAATTGAACACCAATGGTGCAACTAACCCTATATTTTTATTGTTCATAAAAATTGAACACCAATGGTGCAACTAACCAAATTGTGTAAAAACTAGAAAATTTCTTCTTCATTTAATAGCAAAGTTTGAAATGTTGCCAACAGATGGCATCCTAGGTGTTGTTTTTATAATATAATGGAATTTTTTTCCTGGCGATCCAAAAAAGATAACGGGATACTGTTTGCAGATTATTGCATTGTCATGTTTCCTTAATACGTGTGCAAAGTTTCAAAGAAATCGAATAGCTGGAAGTTGGTTAAAATTAGGCTCAAAGATTCCGTTACATAGCCAGATAGTTACAACCCAAGTTAATAAAAAAGCGTGTTAACGGCATTTATTAACTGTTATTGTTCATAATAATTGAACACCAATGGTGCAACTAACCCTATATTTTTATTGTTCATAAAAATTGAACACCAATGGTGCAACTAACCAAATTGTGTAAAAACTAAAAATTTCTTCTTCATTTAATAGCAAAGTTTGAAATGTTGCCAACAGATGGCATCCTAGGTGTTGTTTTTATAATATAATGGAATTTTTTTCCTGGCGATCCAAAAAAGATAACGGGATACTGTTTGCAGATTATTGCATTGTCATGTTTCCTTAATACGTGTGCAAAGTTTCAAAGAAATCGAATAGCTGGAAGTTGGTTAAAATTAGGCTCAAAGATTCCGTTACATAGCCAGATAGTTACAACCCAAGTTAATAAAAAAGCGTGTTAACGGCATTTATTAACTGTTATTGTTCATAATAATTGAACACCAATGGTGCAACTAACCCTATATTTTTATTGTTCATAAAAATTGAACACCAATGGTGCAACTAACCAAATTGTGTAAAAACTAAAAAATTTCTTCTTCATTTAATAGCAAAGTTTGAAATGTTGCCAACAGATGGCATCCTAGGTGTTGTTTTTATAATATAATGGAATTTTTTTCCTGGCGATTCAAAAAAGATAACGGGATACTGTTTTTAAATTATTGCATCTTCATCGTTCCTTGACACGTGTGCAAAGTTTCAAAGAAATCGAATAGCTGGAAGTTGGTTAAAATTAGGCTCAAAGATTCCGTTACATAGCCAGCCAGATTGATAGATTGATAGATAGATAGATAGTTACAACCCAAGTTAATAAAAGCGTGTTAAAAAGTAATGAAGTTATGGTAACTTGATCTTTTGGTTTAGGTGATATCGCGTTTACTTCTACATTGCATAAACTCATAATAAAATAAATTCTAGTAGGCATTAAAACAAAGCACTTCAAAGTATGGTAAAATGGAACTGTGAGGAAAACTTATTTTTATTTTTAATGAACCGGCCTTAAGACATTTTAAAATATGAATAAATTAGCTTGCTTTTTTGCTTTAGAACCTTAAAATCCACGTATATGGTCATGTTGACGTATAACAATGCAAAAATTCTCCTTAATTGTTGAAAAAACCTATATGTGATTTTGCCTTTATTTACTTACTGACATTGTTCTTTAACTGATTAGTTTTTTTCGATTATCTTAACGCATGACGTAAGGAGAGTATTGACAAGCGGTTGGACACACTGCAACAGAACCGCTAAACTAGATCACTTTTTGTTTAGTTAAACTAATACTATGAAATAGGTACTTAATGAGGTATTTGTCTATTAATGCAACCTTGTGACATAATATTTTTTTGTCTCTTTATTATGATACACTATCATTCTATGGCTATCCCAAAGTCGGTCTATATAAGGTCACGACATTCGGCCATATTGCTTTGACGTGTTACGACGTCACATTTCCCATTTTTCGGCCATGTTGTTCAGTGCCGGAGATATACAGTTTATTGTATTAGTAGAACAACCGTTTACACAACAGTTTTTAATTGTTATTAAGTTGTAAATTCGTTTACTTTAAATAAAAAACATTTGGAATTGCATCTTTCAACAAATATCACTTCCAAAACAATGCAAAATGAAATGCGCAAACTCTAGACGCCACTGGATTGATATTCAGCTTTGATTTTTACCCAGTCTTGCCAACTTTTCTCCGTGGAGTGCCCTTCCTTGCGTCCCCGACCTCGAACCGCCTAAAAGTTGAGTATATGTCGCAACCTTATAAATATAAACTAACCTTGGGCTATCCTAGAAAATGTAGGAAATCCCCCAAATTCATATACAGTATGTCCACGGATGCTCTTTACAATATCACAAATGGAGACAAAAAAATTATGTTCAGGAAAATTGCTTAAAAAAGGAAAATCAGTTACGTTGTTTTACATAAAATTTCAGTTATTGGATGCTTATTACATTCTAATAAGAATTTTCCATGCACGACTTTTTGAACATTACAATTATTGGTCCATTTGTGGACATACTGTAGAACACAAAAATAATATGACTAGTTCTTGTATTTTTTTTCTTTTAAGGCACCCTGTATAAGCAATTAACTTTTTTGTTACTTAAATTTAAATAAAAAAATAATAATATAAGAATAAAAGTAGCTGTCACTGTAGACTGTAGATATCTAACATAATTGATGGACTTGAGGGAAGAGGGTAAAAAGCCACATTCTCATTTTTGAGTTACTTCAACATTAATATTCTAATTAAATCATGAAATCGTAATAATTAGTTTTTTTAAATTTTTAACACCCTGTAGGGTCGGGTGGTGGCCTAGCGTGTTAAAGCGTTAGGTCGTTGAGCGCATAACCGATTCCGGCAGCCAAGGCCAGAAATTTAATAGTTAGCTCAACAACAGACCGACAAAGTGCAAAATGTATCGACGCTAATAGCCAGCAAGGACTAAGGCGCCAGAACACACTTCACCATGTCCTGCGCAACCGTAGACATGCAGACCCCACTTAGTTGGTAGGTTCAGTAGTGCCCCCTGGGTGGGGACGAGGTTTTAAGTTGTCGCTCATAGGACCGTGGTTCGGAATACACGTTAAGCTGGCTGACATCACCCAGACGTAAAATGACAGGGCGCACAATAAGCCGAGCGGCTTCAGTGCATGGGTTATCCCGACCCTATTTTAAGGTCTAAGGTCTAACACCCTGTAGTTCAAAAACTAAAACGTTTAGGACAAATTTTTATAAGTTTTTTTTTTCATATTTTTAGTGTAGAATCAACCCCTAAAGTTTGTCGGATAAGTTGTGAAACTGCTATTCACCATATACGGGATGTCCCTCAACTCAAGACAAATCACGAAAAACAAGAAATTCTCGGCAAAAGTAAAGCGTTTTATTATTTGTCTCTTTTTCAAGCTTCGAAAAATTGGTTCCCCGTACTAACGAGACGAGACGAGACCAGTGTCTCTCTATGGACCAGTTTTATGTACCTATTGTTTTATATTTATATTTTCTCTGTATCAAAATGCACGCACTGATACAGTAATACATACCTAAAATAAAATATGATTTCATTTCGGGTAAACATTACTAGCATTTATGTATACAAAATGCTATCAAACAATTTTTCCCGACGTAGGTATTTATTTTTTGTGTACCAACACCATGTCGCGTACAACGTTGCCAATTGTGTAAGGGATGTTGTTTTTCTTCGGGAAATAGTACTTAATAAGAAAGAAAATTATTTTTGTAGACAGGTAATTAATAAATGTGATGTATTGATTAATTTTACTCTATTAGGCGTATGATTTCAAATAATAAAGGTGCAAAATTAAGTGATGTTATGACTAAAACGAAATATGTTTAGTTTTTTTTTCTTCGAAATAGCTGATTTTCGGACCTATGTATGTATGTTATAAGAAAGTTTTTTGCTTAGAAAAATGTAAGGAATTATGGATGGGTCCACATTTGATTCATTCTGCAAGTAATACCGCAAATAACACAAAGAATTATAAAGTAAATAAACCCTTTTGTGAACAATGATTTATTGCAGCAAAATATATTTAACCCGACGAGTTCCTAGTTCCACGCCACGTGCCACCGGTTTTATGGCAAGACAGAGGCGAAATAAGAGGATGTTTTTTAAGTAGGTGATACGTGTTTTAGCAATGTATTTTTTATTATTTATCTAAAAATATGTAATCAGGCTCTGTCAGCGATATGTGCCTTCAAAAAGGTTTGTTTACATTATCATTTTTGTGTACTTGGCGGTATTGCTTTCAGAATGAAATAATTGTGGACCCATCTATATCTCTTGAAATTAGTTTTTTACGCAAATTCCAAAATTAAAATTTTCTCTACCAAAGTGTTCCTCTTAAAGCCCCTAGCATCTGGTTCATATTTCTTGTGTCTCTTCCGTGGCGTAGTGGACAGAGCTTTGATCTTCGAAGCCAGAGGTGGCCGGTTCGATTCCCAGCGGGGGAGACATATTTAGGTAGTAGTTATTTAAAAATAACGACCGTGGTGGCACTACCGCGTTGTCTAAAAGGTGCTGTGAAATGCATAACTGCATGTTTCTGTGCTTGGACAACGTTGACGGAACAGGGGGAACGATGGGTTAAACATCTAATAACCCGACACCTACGGTACTCTGGTATTTAGGCATATGCCTTCGTGGGATGTCAAAAAAGATATTTTGCACACGTTTTTAAAATCATTAATTATCAAGTAAAAACCATTAACAAAACCCCCTTGAATGAAGATCACAAAATCCGAACTTGAATCGTCCCAAAATCAGAAAAGATTAATTAATTAAAAAATAGTTTTAGACCAAAGTCTTAATTTGATTCTAATTTATTTTTATAGTCATTAGTTACATAATTTGCCATCAGAATTTTTGATAAACGAAAAAAGGTTATATCGCCGATAGAATCAAAGGATTTCGGTGTAAGCTGGAATCATAGGGCACCCGTTTGTCATCCGATTAGGTACCGTTATTAAATCTACCCATCTGATTAGAAACAGTTTTAAATGATTTGTTTTATTGTATTTTTGTATCCAGTGGCGGGCGGCAGTCCAAAATAGATAATTTCGGTTCCGTGTGGTTTGGGTTTTTATAAACAATTTATAAATAAATGTATTAATAAATAATTGGTGTATGTTCACAGTATTTGACAAGAGGGCATTTTGTGGGGTGCAATTAAAATCTGGGTACCGCCTGCGGTATCTTGAATATATTTAAAACAAAATAAGTTTTATGTTTTACCCATCTATTATTGATCTGTAATACCTTAGAAACGGAATATGTTATGGTAGCAATAATACCTGCTATCACACCTAGGGCATTATAAGCGGGCAATATGATAATGCCCGCTAATAACGTAGACCTTAGGGTGGAATACTTGGTCCAGAGACAGTTCGGACTGTATTTTTCCGACTAAAAATAATAAAGTTTGTTAAACATATTATGTATTAAAATAAAATCAATAACTTACCAGTTCCTGAAAATATGCCATTAAAACGGTTTCGGTTATTTGAAGAATTGCGTTCGCGTCTTTCCAAATACCAAATATGCCATACTCCCGATCATACTGTTGCCTTGATTTAACTGGCAAAAGATTTTCGGTCGCTTTTATGGCCTTTTCTCTTATATTTTGCGGAATTTCTTCCATTTTGAGCAAATCGTTAAATAAAAAATGCCAACTGACTAACTGATAGAAACATCAAACTCAAACTTAACACCAGTCATTATCTACTTACGTATACAGGTACAGGTGCAACTTATTTTTTATATTGCGAATAAATAATGTAATTAGTCATTGAAAAACTCTTTTTGGGTAAAACATAAAGCATTGTATGCACCACGGGCTTTACTGGACTATAATGCCATCAGGTCGAAATCGACCTTCAGGGCATTATAGTCCTAGTAACGCCCTTGATACATCAATAGCTATTATTTTCTTTTACTGTACTTAATACTGCTCCAAATTTCTGAGAATAAAGTTGACGATCTCAACTCGACTAACCTTAATTTAAAAGTTAATTATTTCGGTGATTCAGTGTGTAGAAAATTTTATCTATTTTTTTGTGGTAGTATTTTTCCCGCACATTTTAGAAACACTCTTTGCAACTTATTTTTATATTGCGAATAAATAATGTAATTAGTAATTGAAAAACTCTTTTGGGTAAAACATAAAGCATTGTATGCACCACGGGCTTTACTGGACTATGATGCCCATCAGAGGCCCTCGGACTATTTCGATCTTCAGGGCATTATAGTCCTAGTAACGCCCTTGATACATAAATAGCTATTTTAAATTCCTATTTTTTAAAATCATATCCCAAAAAACATACTTGGTAAAAGTTAATTTGAGCATCCGCTTTAAAGATATTTGAATTTTAAAATTTACTTTCTTTATCGCAAGATCTAAGTTATACAGGGAGTTTCAAAATAAGATACTGATCTAATGCCTTGTTCAGACACGGCTAGTATTTAATCAAGTAGCGAGTAATTAAGTATTCTCGCGCGGGTGGACAGCTACTACACTAAACTACTTTTCAATTTTTTAATGTCCACACGCACGAGAATACTCGTTTTACTCGCTACTCGACTAAAATAATAACCGTGTCTGAACAAGGCATAATATCTCAAAAGTTAGGACTCCTCTTGCAGCTCCCAACAGAGAAACTCGTGGTGCCGCGCGTATGTATCTCTATACGGTTCAATTGGACAGGCCGCGAACTTCCCACTTTGTTCGTTCTTTTATCCCTAGAGTTTCTAGACTGTGGAACCTACTGCCAGCGGGGGTCTTTCCTTTCCCCTAAATCTTCAAGTTTTTAAGTCCCGTGTTAACAAACTTCCTCTTCCCCTGTTTAAGACACCCACGGTACGTTAGTATTTAGGCTTTCATCCTTCGTAGATTGTCCAAAGATAAAAAAACAAAAAAAAAAATTTAGGACACAGATTTATTTGAACTTTGTTTTTTCAAATCACCTAAGGATTTACACTTTTCAAGATTAGCACCTTGTTCTAAAATACCCTGTATAATTTAGACCCGGCCATAAAGGAAGTAAATTTTTTAAATAAAGATATCTCAAAAACGCCTGCTTAAATCTACTTTAACCACATATACTATTAAATTACCCTGTATACCGAATCAGCTAAATGGAGTCATTTATAGGCAATGTGTGGAAAGGAGACAGTCTAATGCGAATGCTAGCAATGTAAACATTTCGGATTGGGTGACTAATAGTGCTTGTTTTGTTATTGCATTACTGGCCGATATACCTTTAAAAATAGATAATGCGATATATGCCTTATCGATGAAAACATATTTTATATTTTTCCTGTTAACCCTATGATCATCAAGGTCACCCGCCTATGCATCGAAGGGTTAAAAATAATATAATGATATCATTTGTCCCGATCAAGGTAGGTGGTCCCTCAAATTCATTTGTTTTTAAAGGGCCCGTGCCCCTCCTACCATAGCGAAATATTTCCCAAAAGTGATAATAAAAATAATTGAAAAAGGGATATGTCAACTTGATTGTTATTTATCTTTCTTTGTTTTTTTTTGTTCTGTTAATTTTTTATTTGTTTTTTACTCTATTACGGTTTAAGGAGCTGCGATTTTTTCGTAATTAATGAACAGGAAATAAGGGCGGAATGATTAAAATTGATTTGTTTCTGGACCAAATATGAGATTTTGTTTTTTTTTATTGTTAGCCTAAATATTAAGATATAATAATTAATAGTTTAAAAAACTAAAAAACACGCTTTTATATGCAACCGAACTAAAAATTAGAAAATAATTTTTCATTAAAAAAAATATTGTCATTTCATAGTAAAAAGCGTGGGGTGCATTTTACTATTTTTTCATAACTTTTCCATCATAGATATTGGCAAATATAATAATTATAACATTTAATATATTAAGCACCCCACGCTTTTTACTATGAAATGACAATATTTTTTTTAATGAAAAATTATTTTCTAATTTTTAGTTCGGTTGCATATAAAAGCGTGTTTTTTAGTTTTTTAAACTATTAATTATTTTTCATTTTTTAGTTTTTGCTACTCTTGACAAAATGGCGAAAAAATTTTTTAGTGAACAAGAGTAGCAAAGTTTGGAATGTTGCCAACAGATGGCAACCCACTAAAAATTTCTTCTCCATAGAGTAGCAAAGTTTGAAATTTTGCCAACAGATGGCAACCCAGGCAAAGTTTGGAATGTTGCCAACAGATGGCAACCCACTAAAAATTTCTTCTCCATTGAGTAGCAAAGTTTGAAATGTTGCCAACAGATGGCAACCCAGGTGTTGTTTTTATAATATAATGGATTTTTTTTCCTGGCTATCAAAAACAAGATAACGGGATACTGTTTGCAGATTATTGCATTGTCATGGGTCATTAATAAGTGTGCAAAGTTTCAAAGAAATCGAATAGCTGGAAGTTGGTTAAAATTAGGCTCAAAGATTCCGTTACATAGATAGCCAGATGGATAGTTACAACCCAAGTTAATAAAAGCGTGTTAAAAAAGAATGTTAATTTTTATTAATTGCACATTATGTATTATGTATACATTACACATAATGTAATTTTTATTATGGAATCCTTGAAGTAATGGTGCAACTAACCCTATATTTTTATTGTTCATAAAAATTGAACACTCATGGTGCAACTAACCAAATTGTGTAAAAACTAAAAAATGTCTTCTTCATTTAATAGCAAAGTTTGAAATGTTGCCAACAGATGGCATCCTAGGTGTTGTTTTTATAATATAATGGAATTTTTTTCCTGGCGATTCAAAAAAGATAACGGGATACTGTTTTTAAATTATTGCATCTTCATCGGTCCTTGACACGTGTGCAAAGTTTCAAAGAAATCGAATAGCTGGAAGTTGGTTAAAATTAGGCTCAAAGATTCCGTTACATAGATAGATAGATAGATAGATGGATAGTTACAACCCAAGTTAATAAAAGCGTGTTAATATAGAAATTATGTAGGTAAAATATCTCAGAAATATTTTTCCATTTTGTTTCTCGGTATTAGTCTTTTAAAACTTTAATTTTTAAAAAACTGTGTCTTGTACAGTTTTTTTCTTACGTTAAAGCCAGTGTTTAAAATTTAGTACATACTAATTATTATTATTTATGTTTTACCCATCTATTATTGATCTGTAATACCTTAGAAACGGAATATGTTATGGTAGCAATAATACCTGCTATCACACCTAGGGCATTATAAGCGGGCATTATCATAATGCCTTATAATGCCCTAATACGCTTATATGGAAATTTTATTGCTTATCCAATTTTATTTCTCTCACAATAAAGATCAAGTTTATACAAAAACATATGTATTAAAATAAAATCAATAACTTACCAGTTCCTGAAAATATGCCATTGAAACGGTTTCGGTTATTTGAAGAATTGCGTTCGCATCTTTCCAGATACCAAATATGCCATACTCCCGATCATACTGTTGCCTTGATTTAACTGGCAAAAGGTTTTCGGTCGCTTTTATGGCCTTTTCTCTTATATTTTGTGGAATTTCTTCCATTTTGAGCAAATCGTTAAATAAAAAATGCCAACTGACTAACTGATAGAAACATCAAAGTCAAACTTAACACCAGTCATTATTTACTTACGTATACAGGTACAGGTGCAACTTATTTTTATATTGCGAATAAATAATGTAATTAGTCATTGAAAAACTCTTTTTGGGTAAAACATAAACCATTGTATGCACCACGGGCTTTACTGGACTATAATGCCCATCAGGTCGAAATCTAGCTATTTCGACCTTTAGGGCATTATAATAATAGTCCTAGTAACGCCCTTGATACATAAATAGCTATTTTGTTGATTATTTTGGGTTAAATAACCACGTTACTTTTGTCATTTTTGACAGTTTTTTTCAGCTGTACACTGTTTTTCAAAATTAGTAAATAAGTTATTTACAATAAAAATAAGGATTTAGGACAAATACATACTCTAAAATATCAGGCTTATGCAAGTTTCCATAAGATTTTATGGAAACTGTGGCTACATTATAAAATAATCCATATTTTTAACTTGACAATAATACTCTTTATGTTTTGTGGGAACAACTCCCAAGTAACATAATGTCATCTATTTATGTATTGACTTAAATATGACAAAATCGTTTAGTTCTAAATAAATCTATATGATTTGTAAAGATAGCAATTATTATTGATTGAAGTAGCAAGAAAATTTACCTGAATTTCTCTAAACTTATTGTATCTCCTCCTTAAACCTAATTTGAAGTACCTATAATCTTAATATTTTAAAAACTTATGGTCTATGGTTATGAGCAATGAGGTATAACGAATCTCACCCCACCCACAATGAGTTGTACTTGGCACTTTTAATAATAGAATGATGCTTCCGTTTTTTCTGTGTTATTTTTAACACATTTTCGGCTTTTTGAAACGCTCAACAAGGTGGAACTAAAAAGTATGTCGAATTTGTTGACGCCAGTATTGGATTTACCAAAATCAAAAACAATTCATGGTGTAATGTGGGTATTTTTATAAATAGACTAGCTATGATTCCCGGCTTCGCTCGGGAGATGATATGAGATTACGTGGTAGTTGAAATAAAAAAATACACCATGACGTAAAAAGTAAAAAAATTATTGACAACAATTGCAATTGCTCGCAGCGCCTTTCGAAACGCAACCCAAATAACCGTTGTTCTGAATGAAGTTCAAATACTCGACAACAGATGGCGCCACTACACTTAATTTCCAAGTTGAAGGGTTGGAAGAGTCCTTATATATTTAAAAATACACCCTTTAGGGTAAAACGGAAACTTTCTTGTTCGAGGGGGATAAAGGGCTATCACACTATACAAGTCCCTTTATCGTATCGGGACTCCTTTTCAAGTTTTATTGGCACGCACATTTTATCAACTTAGTTTTATTATACAGGGTGTTCATTTAAAAACTTTCCACTTAAGTTATCTTCGAAACGAGACAGATTTGAGAAAATCGCCGAAACACGTCAAGATATTTATTGAGGGGGAACGTTTTTACAAAAATTGGACGGCGCGGCGCCCTTTTACCCCTTAACCACCAGGGCCACCACCCCAAAATTCTTAAATGAGAAGGCGGGTCGAGTGATACATCATTTTAAAGCTCCTGACGAGTACTTTATAACCCTAGAATATGAAGTCAATATCTTTACCTATTACAAAATGGCGGTACTTTAAAAATTACCTAAATACCTGATTTGGATGGCCATATTTCCGAAACTAATAAAGTTAGATGTACCTAATGTGGTGTTTTCTTAAAGCTCTTTTAAAGGTCTTTTTAATGGTGATACTGGTAGTAATATACAGGATAGAAGAAAAGTACATATTTTTTATTTAATAACCCTGTATATTATTTTACCATTAAAAGATCTTTAAATGAGCTTTAAGAAAATACCACATTAAGTACATCTAACTTTATTAGTTTCGGAAATATGGCCATCCAAATCAAGTATTTAGGTAATTTTAAAGTACCGCCATTTTGTAATAGGTGAAGATATTGACTTCATATTCTAGGGTTATAAAGTACTCGTCAGGAGCTTTAAAATGATGTATCACTCGATCCGCCTTTTCATTTAAGATTTTAGGGTTGGTGTCACCCCGCCCAGGGGGCTGCACGTGCTAACGTGATTTTTTGCCAAACTTGTGTCCCCCTCGAAAACAAAATCGACGGGTCTGAGCGTTTTTCAAAAAAAACTGAGCTACCAGTAAATGCGTCTGTTTCGTTTTCGATGCGCCACCCTGTATAAAATGATAATGATATATGCAGCTTATCTAGAATGACCTAATCGTAGAATTTTAATATCGTTAATGTTTTATTTTGAAGGTGTGATAAAAATACAAAGTTGGGTGGTCCTAATAATATGATAGAAACATTAATTATTTTTTCCAAAAAAGTGCTAAATTGGCTAATTTACTTTCAACGCATAAAATCGAAAAACACTTTCACACAATACCTAAAAACCATAAGGGTGCAGTTATTTCCTTTGAAAGAAAGGGTGTGCACATTTTTGATAATTTTATTAGCTGTGAAAAAGAAATAGCTTTCTATATAAGTGTTGTATCTATTGTTAGGTGAAGTGTTGTGTTTTATTTCATTGAAATTGCAAAGGTAGTGGATGGGTGGGCAAAATGTTTAATTATTTTTTTTCTTTTTAGGAAAACACGAGGGGTCTAGTTCCGAAGTGTAGAATTTCCATGTATTTTATTTAATATAAAAATAAGATAGCTGTATTTTTCAGCGCTTGTATGTACAAGTGACAATTAGAAAATATTCAGTCATAAGAGCCAAAAGTTAATTGCTAATAAAAAATCTTAAAAAATATAAAATATAAATAAAGGGAATATTAGTAGATAAACAAACAACTAAAACAATTTGATTGCCTTTAACTTTTTTAATTTTGAATCAACGTAAACAAAAGTCATTAAATCTCTCTCTCTATTTTTTTTCTTGTTTTGGTACCTTCAGGTTCAATCCACCACTCTCCCCCTTCCGGACTATGCTTTCCAGGGCTCCGTCGGCGGAAAATCTGGATAATCGAGCTCGTAGCTCCCAGAAATTCCAAAAAGAAAACAAACAATTCAACAATCGATGCAATGCATAAATTGTTGGCCGTCAAACCAAGACCTGCTACTGGTGTTACGTATAACCTTCACTTTCACTACTGACAGTTCCCATGGCACGCCCATCTATTTTCCGCCATTTGAGAAATACCTCGTGTTCACCACCAAACAGGATACCATCAGCTTATAGGAATCTTCGCTCACAGCGCTTAGATCCAGAAGAAAGATGCCGTCAATTTAGCGTGAATCTTTCCTTGATCCCCGAAGGTAAAAAACGTTCGTACGACACCTCTAGCCGCCCCTCCGGGAAGAACTTTGTAGTCCTCTACGCACGTCCGCACTGGCCGGAGGTCAAACAAAGAGTCATTAAATCTCGCCACAAGCTTTTATATCATATAAATTATGTACTGACGCTATATTTTTAGTAAAAATTTCGAAAAAAGGGTTATTTTATTATTTTAACAGCATTTAAATAAAAGCTTGTTTTAAAAATAGGTTTTTATTTTTATAAAATTATGTAACTATCACGATTGTTATAAAAATACGGGTTCCTTAATAACATTCCAAAAAATGGTATACCAAAGACAATGGTGGTTTATAACAAAACGCCACCTTTTGTTTCTGTTTGTCGGGTTATAATTGATTGAAAAGGGTAAATTTGTTTTTGCTAACATTCCAAAGGAACCAATTTCTTGCAATACCTTACGTCACGCCCTTTGCACCACCCCCTGTGTTCAGACGTCGCCAATTTGTTATTTATTTGTTTGATCCTATTTTCAAAAAGGGGTTGGAAGGATCATTAGGAATGGTTTACCAACTTATAAGGACTTTCTTGTTACATCTATAAATTTAATGTAGGGTAAAAATAATTCGGCTTATTCTACCAAATCAAAGAAACCACATATTTGTTTTATAAAATAAATAGATATCTACGGGGCGTTCGTGCGCAGACAACATCTGGGCAAGTTATTGTCTTTACCTCAAAATTAAATTCGTACAAAGGTTTACTTTTGCTCTTTTGACTTGCGGATACAAACCACAAGATTACTCCGGCCACAAACAAAGAATATTTCGGATTATTTAGATTTTTTTAGATAAGGCCAAATAATTTATAGAAAAAATTATACAACAATAAAAATTAAAATTGGGAATTTATAAAAATTATCGGTAAAAGTTTGATATAGCGGTTTTCGCTATTTTAAGAGATTTTCGAAAAATTCTTTTTCAGGGCGATTCTATAGGTCGATTATGACACAAATCTGTGTGCGCGTTTTCCAAAATCCATTTCTATAATTTATTATTAATAAAAACATATTTACGGGACGGTGGAGTGAACAGGGGTGCTGGGTGGGAACGAAACAGTAAAAATCCAACGTTAAACACAAGAAAACATTAATACACTGCACTCGGAGCACATAAAAAATGTAAATTAAAACTATTAAATTTTTCAAAAATTATCCCACACATGAGATTCTCGTCCGCCATTAATTAAAGAAGAATTATGAAAACGACAGTCTCGATAGAGACAACGTTGCCAAACTTCTTATGAAGATTTAACACCAAGCCTATTTCGGGGATTCCCATTCAAATCTTCTAAGATGCCGTGCATCATACACTTACTAAAATCCACCATTTCCATAAGAAACAATGGTATTTTTTGTAGAAATACTTCCTTCTTAATGCTTAGGTATTTTTCTTTTTCTCTACAAATTATAATAAGAAGAAGGTATAACTTAATTTTTCATATGAATTTTGTCCTGTATCTTCCTTTTTTTTCAGCTGTTTGGCAACATCGCAAGACATTTGCAAACTCATCTTTTTATGCAGTGACATTCGTGTCAGCCATGGCGGGATTGTTGTGTAAACTATTATTTATTTTAATTTTTTTAAACAATTTTTTGGGCATTTTTGTAAACAGCAAGTGCGGTGTGTACTGTGAAATAGATACTGTTTTTGGGTGTTTAATGTAGGATTTATACTGTTTTGTCCCCACCCAGCACCCCTGTTCATTCCAGCGTCCCGTAAATATGTTTTTATTAATAATAAATTATAGAAATGGATTTTGGAAAACGCGCACACAGATTTGTGTCATAATCGACCTATAGAAACGCCCTGAAAAAGAATTTTTCGAAAATCTCTTAAAATAGCGAAAACCGCTATATCGAATTTTACCAAATTATCATTAATAATTTTTCGATTTTTCCAAACTTCTGATGATCAGTGTTCATTTTGACAATTTATGGGAATAAAAGCGGCGCCCTCTAATTTAAACTAATCTCCACGTCGTAAAGTAATGCGAAAATATCAATCCCACCCCGGGAGAGGAATTCAATTTTTCAAAGAAATTTATAACTTATTTTCGGCAAGGGTGGGCGGCACCCGCGGCTTTCAAAGGGCCTCGATGGGTCACGGTCCATTTTGCGATTTTAATTTTTCCCTATCTTCGAAAATTTTGACCTCGGTGGTTGATGCATTTATAGTGAAGTTGTACATTATGAAAATAGTCGAAACGGGGAAGAAATAAAATATTATAGGCGAGTAAAAGACAATTTTAATACACGTAAATCAGAATGAATTTTGTTCGGGTTGGAATTATTTTTAAAATAAATTTTGGGTAAAAAAGATGTTTAAAAGAAAATTTTGTGGTGTGGATTACACGGTTATTGTTTATTTTTTATTTATTATATTTATTTATTTTGGTCATAAGGGACACAAACAGGTAAAATACCCACTAGAGTATCCACAAAATTAAATTAAGATATGATATAAAGTATGAATAGTTATAACATTAAAGATGTGAAAATTTTAATAAGTTAATAATGAATACTAACTTAAAATTGAGGATAAAAACTAACTTAAAAACTAAAAATAAGTCTAAAAATAAGTCATGCAACAATAAATAAACCTCATAAAAAAATATTAATAAATCAAGCACCTACAAGAGGCACAAGGAAAGTCAGGTTTATTTATATTTGTATATTTTTTGTTTGTGCTAATGACATGACATTAAGAACAAACAAAAAATATTTTAAAAAGTTTAACAATACATCACCTGACTTTCTTTGTGCCTCTTGTACAAGGAAAGTCAGGTGATGTATTATTAAACTTTAAACTGGAATTCCTTATTCTACAGTAATTATACACATATATATATATATATATATATATATATATATATATATATATATATATATATATATATATATATATATATATATATATATATATATATATATATATATAGTTCAATGTAGAAATTATTGTATTAATAATTATGTACCGTCACCGGGGTTTCAGGTGGGTAAAAAATTAAAATCTACTCTTATTTTCTTTAAAGAATATAGACACGACTTGCGGTATCTTAAACGCATTTTAACTGAAATATCCTTTTTGAACCACTCAGTATACCTTCTTAATATTTTTTTAACATATGAGGAGCCTATATTTAAAACCGGACAAATCCAAATTGTAAATTTTTATGACTATCGGACAAAAATATTTTTTTATTTATGACATGTTTAAAAAAAATCAAAGAGCAAAATTTCGTTACAATACCTGCTGTATATTTGACAGTTCTTTTGCGGGTTTCTCAATTTCGCAAAAATGGATTTGTCCGATTGGTGCGTCGCCAAACGGAACATAGGAAATCCCATGTAAATCTTAAGGGGTTAATTATTGGCTACCCTATATATTTAACGAAAAAAATGTAAGATAACTTTTCGAAAGGACCAATATCATAAACCCTCTTGCCATGTTTCAAAAAATTTTAATAAGCGAATCTTGAATTATTCAATTAAATGTAATTGCAAAATTACCAAATTTCCGGTTCAGGAAAAACCCAACAAGCACTTGTAAAATAATTAAAGTCACTGGGCCAGTATTGAATTAGACTTTATAATAACGGTAAACTTGTCCGAGAAAAAAGTGACGCGTATGCCCAGTCCGACACCCGAAACATTTGACATTGACATGCTGGGTTAAAGCGCCGCTTCCATACATGGCGATATGAATATTCGTGGTACACTCGTCAAAAGAAACCCTCCTAAAAAGGTTTTAAAAGTGTTCTTTTTATGAAGTTCATTTTATTACTGGTCCAGGGACCGCGGAAAACAAATTTGGTAATTTTGCCATTACATTTATAAATAATTTAAGATTCGCTCATTAAAATTTTTTTAAACTTGGCAGGAGAGTTTGTCAAATTAATCTCTTCAAAAAATTATCCTCCATTTTTTTTTAATGTACAGGGGAGCCAATTTAAAATTAACATTGGATTTCCTATGTTCCGCTTGGCGGCACACCACCTGATTTGTGGTAAAAGTTTATTTAAATAGCAGTTTTTTCTTTTAATATTACCTAATGATTCACACTCTTAACAATTAGCATCTTATTCTAAAACACCCTGTATAGTTTACACTTGGCCACATAGGAAGTGAATGTTTTAAATCCAGATATATCTAAAAACGGCTTTTCAAATAACCTTTTACTACGAATAACTTCTTTTAAATTAAACATGTTAAAGAATACCAATTTTAATCTAAAAGTAAAGTAGAGAATTTTCACGCCCCGAAACCATTTCTAGCCAAATATTGTGGCAGTACATCTATTTGTAACAAAATTGTTTATAAAAAAACTAAAACCAGATTGACTTATTGATACTCTATATTTCCGAAATTAATCACTTTTAAACTAAACCTTTTAGAGACACCCTGTATAGACATTTTTATAACCATTTTTGTTAATTAAAAATATGTAAATTCGGTTATTCAAGAGCGATTAAGTTAAATATCATTCGAAATTTATTTAAACAATTCTTAAGATGCAATTTTTAAGGTTTTAAAAATCTTTGAAAGAAACGTATTGATTAGCGTATTAAAAACCGGATATCGAGTTAAACGTTAACAATTAAATCCCTTGGACCCCTTTAAATTAAAAAATCACCGTTTTTGTTTGTTCATACGATTAACAACGGATGATTCGACATATGTTCAACAACAGATTGTGACTTTGGGCACTCGCTACATAATAATATCAAGCTAAATCAACTCAAATCAACCCTTTTTGTAAGAATATCACTAATTACAGTGACGTAGGTTTAGGTTCTTTTAAGGTATCCAAAATTATTTTCCTGAAAAGTGTTTTAAAGGTAAAAAAATTCAACTCGAGATTTTTAAAGAGCTGCATGTTTTTTCCGAAAATTATGTATTTTGAAGGTATTTTAAAAAAAATATTTACGAATAATTTTTATATTAATACTTATTAAAATAAAATACCAACAAAACAAAAAAACCTAATTATTTACAATTATTAAAAGTAATGGTTCAATTTGATGCATTCTTGAAGGTAATACCATTGATAGCTTAAATTTCTGTTCGCATATGCGTTTGGTAATTAGACAAAAAAAAAAATGAAAAGTAAATTTTCTTTCCTAGACAAAAAACTACTTTAAAATTTTAAGTAAGTGTTAAAAATTATATTTTCTAATAATATTCTTATCAGAATAGGTTTTACAACATGTTATTATACAATTTTGTATTATATAAAAATTTAAATTATTTTATGTTTTACCCATCTATTATTGATCTGTAATACCTTAGAAACGGAATATGTTATGGTAGCAAGAATATGCTACCATATCTGCTATCACACCTAGGGCATTATAAGCGGGCATTATGATTATTTCTCTCACAATAAAGATCAAGTTTATACAAAAACATATGTATTAAAATAAAATCAATAACTTACCAGTTCCTGATATGCCATTAAAACGGTTTCGGTTATTTGAAGAATTGCGTTCGCATCTTTCCAAATACCAAATATGCCATACTCCCGATCATACTGTTGCCTTGATTTAACTGGCAAAAGATTTTCGGTCGCTTTTATGGCCTTTTCTCTTATGTTTTGTGGAATTTCCTTCATTTTGAGCAAATCGTTAAATAAAAAATGCCAACTGACTAACTGATAGAAACATCAAAGTCAAACTTAACACTAGTTATTATCTACTTACGTATACAGGTACAGGTGCAACTTATTTTTTATATTGCGAATAAATAATGTAATTAGTCATTGAAAAACTCTTTTGGGTAAAACATTAAGCATTGTATGCATCACGGGCTTTACTGGACTATTATGCCCATCAGGTCGGAACTCTAGCCCTCGGGCTATTTCGATCTTCAGGGCATTATAGTCCTAGTAACGCCCTTGATACATAAATAGCTATTATTTTATTTTTACTGTACTTAATACTGCTCCAAATTTCTGAGAATAAAGTTGACCATCTCAACTCGACTAACCTTAGTTTAAAAGTGAATTATTTTGGTAATTCAGTGTGTCGAAAATTTAATCTGTTTTTTTGTGGTAGTATTTTTCCTGCACTTTTTAGAGGCACTCTTTTTGGTTAAGTTATAAGTTAAAAAGTAATATATATTTTAAATCTTTTGATTGTCCACCACTGGTACTATTTATATCTCACATCAAGCCTTTCTTATAGATTCATAACTTTTTACCATATGGAGCTACCTGCACTTTAATTTTATTCAGTAATAACGGTTTTCATTCATGGCCTATGCTGGTTTTGGAACTTCTTGTTTAGGCACCTAATAAAATTTTACCTTTTTTTACTTTTTTTTCTGGTTTGGTCACATCGAAAAATGCATAATTATTTCTTCTTGTCTGGTACCCTTAAGGTGGGAATAGCATTCTTAAGTGGATTTAAAAAGTGTGTATTAGTCTTGGGTTTAATTAAGGAAAAAAACAAAGATTTATCTAACCAGAACTAACCATGACTTCTCTCCCATACTATATAATAATAACAGAACTTCTGTCTGAATGTGGTAGACAATGATTCAATAGTGATATTTAAAGAATTTCGGACTTCCATTGTTTTTATTTTGGTTATTCACTTAACAATATAAGTACCACAACGACTGTTACAGTCCTCTGTCAGTTTTCGCACAACACAATACACATAAAAACGGACAGAGATGGGACTATTCGAAACATTTTGTGAATAATCAAGATAACAAATAATGATAATAATGTAATAAATGTCCGAAATTTTTTAAATATCAATAACCGTACTATTGTAATGCAATAAGGCTGATAATGATTTAGAGTTTTTACACATGAGTTTTATTCAAATTTGCATTTGGCTTATGCGCATTACATCGCTGCTCGTGTAAACTTAGAATAAATATGGTTGTCGACCAAAACTAACCAAGGAAACAAAAAATATATAAGTATTAACAGGTGTTTTTTGCCCAATTAATTTAGATCTAAAGTCCTCTGTTTTAATATATTAAAAAAACAAGCTTTATTTAACATTTCTGATATAATTTTAGTCATATAGGTGAATTTTGTAAGTGATACTAAATACTTATAAATGGCAAGGGTCGCTATAAGGCTTCAAACGACTTCCTTTCATATTAATTTGCACATCCGGAAGTAAATATTTTTTACTTTTTCTTAAAAAATCTATTTTACAAAGAGGAAAAGGTTTTTATATAAAAAGGTTAAAGAAAGACAAACACTGTGCATGTAGCATTTTTTTAGGGTTAACTATATTTGTAATGGCCAAAAAAAATTATCTTGCCTATGATAAAGTAGTTAACCAAACTTTTACATTTATTTATAGTCGAGATTGTAAAACAGGAATAATTGCGATGTATCACAAAAGTCATTATAAATTTTAAATATTAGAATAATAAGTAAGATTCAGTAATTAATACCTCTTTAAATGTTAATTTTGACCTTTAAAGGTTTAAGTAGATTTACAAGTTTCTGAAGGGTTTAATGGCTGATGTGATGGTATCTCTTTTTAAGTAAAAATGATTCCCCATGCATACATTATTGTAATCTGAAAACAGCCAAAAAGTCAGAGGGAGCTTATTCTGGCGAATATAGTGAATTTACCAACTCTTTATACATAAAATAATCGCATGTTAAATGTAAAATTAAGGGTGCATGCAAATAATTTGCATGAAACAAGTATCCTGTACTTTCTAATTTGTATTAATTCTGCATTAACACAAATTTAGATGGCATCAAATAACTCTCTCTCTATTTTTTTCTTGGTTTTGGTCCCTTCAGGGCCAATCCACCACTCTCCCCTTCCGGATTATGCTTTCCAGGGCTTCGTCGGCGGAAAATCTGGATAATCGAGCTCGTAGCTCCCAGTAATTCCAAAAAGAAAACAAAAATAAATTTACAATCGATGCAATGTATAAATTGTCGGCTGTCAAACCAAGACCTGCTACTGGTGTTACGTATAACCTTTACTTTCACTACTGACAGTTCCCAAGGAACGCCCATCTATTTCCCGCCATTTGAGAAATACCTCGTGTTCACCACCAAACAGGATACCATCAGCTTATAGGAATCTTCGCTCACAGCGCTTAGATCCAGAAGAAAGATGCTGTCAATTTAGCATGAATCTTTCCTTGATCCTCGAAGGTAAAAACGTTCGTACGGTACCTCTAACCGCCACTCCGGGAAGAACTTTGTTGCCCTCAACGCACGTCCGCACTGTCCGGAGGTCAAACAAAGGGTCTATCAAATAACTCTAAATATACCATTGTAACACCGTAAAATCTAAGATAGATTTTATAATTTTAACTCATCGGAACTGTCGCCTTAAAACAAGACATAATTTTAAAAAATCGCACCCAATCTATCAACCGGAATGCCACACCCTGCCAAAGGGCAACATTAAGGGCGTAAAAACTGTAATAAAAATCCATCGGCACAGTCTAAAAATTAAAAAAGCCCTTAAGATAAGAAACTGATGGATAAGAATATGAACCCTTATAGGGTTGAAGGTGCATTAAAAAAATTAGCAACGGTAATTTTGGCGGTCATATTTTAGAAAGGAAAGATTTTTATCGGTGCCCCAAGGACCTGGTGGCTTTTAGGTGTGAAGATTGAAAAAATATTAAGATTTTTTTTGGGTGAGATGGCCTGAAACATGTTTTTATGTCCATG
This sequence comes from Listronotus bonariensis, assembly GCA_014170235.1. Lineage (NCBI taxonomy): Eukaryota > Metazoa > Arthropoda > Insecta > Coleoptera > Curculionidae > Listronotus > Listronotus bonariensis. Next base: position 189,639 of record JACEGR010000392.1, read on the forward strand.
TTTTTATGTTTAATTAAATATATATATATATATATATATATATAACTGATATTAATTTATTCTTGGGTATAGGTTTATATATTAGTATATTAAGTAAAACGCTTTGATTTGACGTTTCGCCCCATATACTGGGCTTTTTCAAAAAATTTTTTTATTCAGTACTTTTAACCTAAAAAACAGAAAAAACATGCTTACATTGTATACTAGTTGTTAAAATTTCATTAAAACACGAAAACACATAACTCCACAAAAACACTACTTAAAATTATCCAAAAAAATTTTTTTCCAACAATTACGTAAATTTTTCTATAATACAATAATAACAGAAAACAATAACATTTTTTTATTTAAATAAAAATTATACGAACCTCGAAGAATCATTCTAATAATCTTACTGTTTAAAAATTGTTTGTTGCAGACAAGATGTGGAATGTATTTTTTTTTTTATATAAATTTAATCCCTTAGTTTTTATACGTATAAGGCGGCCTATTGTTAGTTTTGGTAGTTTTTAAGAGGAGTAATAAAGATTGTATATACATGGTGGTGTGAAAAATTATATTATATAACAAGTTAAATAATTAAGTTATGATATATTTGACTGAGATTACTAATGTCTTGCTTATCGTTAACAGCATAAGGTTCTTTTTTATGTAAATCATTTCTTTAATCGGAAGTTTTTGATGGTGAGGTTCTTCATAATAAATAAATAAATAAATAAAATAATAAAAAGTTATATATATATATATATATATATATATATATATATATATATATATATATATATATATATATATATATATATATATATATATATATATATATTTTTAAAAATATAGACAAAGTTAAGTATTCTTTTGTAATACGTAAATAAAATTGGCAATTAAACACATAGAAAAGGGGTAATAATTATAAATAATCGTATATAACCCTGATAAATACTTAGGCCGTAAAAGTGTTAAATGCTTGGATCAAAAACGAAAACAAACATGGTCAGCCACCCAAGTAGTAGACACTGAATTTGTAATTCAACACCCCTTCAAAATTGCCAAACCCTAAATAAAGCGAAGCGGGTAAGACACATAAAAAGTCTTTAGTCTTTTATAAAATTTGCATCCGAAACACTTACAGGGGGAAGCATGTTATTAAACACATAAGAAATGTAATATTTTCATCTATAAAATAAAACTTAAGTTACCTAACCGCGCCGTGTGTACACGAACCGCTTGGTGCCACGTTTGACACAAAACCCATTTAAGGTAAAGATATGAAACTAGTGTGTTTATTTATATTCATAAGGACAACTAGAAGTCCAAATTTCATGAGGCTAGCTCAAATGGTTATAAAGATATGAAGGTCCAAAAGTAGTCAATTTTCCACTGACTAACTGACATATAGATCAAAAAGATAACTTACTTCCAGATAACCTAGAAAGATGAAAAAATAATCTTTTTTATCTTTGGACAATTCATTCATCATAAGCGAGGTAAGAGGGAGTTTGTTGACACGGGAGTTAAATGCTTGAAGATATTTTTGTTTTTTTTTTTTTGGGAGGGGGAGTAAAGGCCTCCGCAGCAGGTTCCACATTCTAGAAACTATAGGGACATGAGAACGAACAAAGTGGGAAGTTCAGGGCCTCTCCAAGGGATGCATTCGTGCGGCACCACGAGTGTCTCTGTTAGGAACCGTGAGTGGAGAAATTAATCTCGATAAATCTTTAGATCAGAAGCCATGGAAGTACCTATAAAAAGCGATAAATATTCCACAGCCCGACGAGGGGCAAGAAAGAGAAGCCTTTCTGTAAGGGAAGGATCATTAAAGAGGCGCACAGCACTTCTTTCAATGGAATCAAGAATGCTAAGGGTTGTAGGGGACACCAAGCCCCAGATATGAGAACACCAAGGGAGGTTGGATTTGGGACACATACAAAATGTATAAATTAGAAGGAAAAAATACTTTTTGGCACGAAAGAAAAATCACAGCTTTTTGAAGCTGCCGTGGCTATAGATACAATGTCTTTATGCCAGTTAAGGTTACGTTCAAATGTGATGCCCATAAGATTAAAGGTGCCTTTGCTCTGCAAAACTTGGCCGTTCATAAATAAAGAATGAGTATTTGATTACTTTTTTCGCGACAAGAAACATGATTGTGTTTTGGATGCATTAAAATGGACGAGTCTTTTTGGCGCCCCAATCCCATAATAAATTAAAGTTCTGTCAAAGAGAAATTTGCATAGATTTGCGTTTGCTTTCCAAGTCCAGTTTAGAGATTGGTTTAGGAACCTAAAAACTGGAGTGAAGGGTACTATCGTCGGCGAAACTATGAATGGAATTAGTTGTGGACGAGAGAAGGTCGTTGATGTGAAGAAGAAACAATGTTGGTGCCAGAACTGAGCCCTGAGGCACTCCAGCATTTACTTGGCGAGAGCTTGAAGAATGGCCGTCCATAATCTAGCTCGGTAATTGTGTCAGCGTAGGAAAAAAAAGCAAAAGCATTTGCTTCTTTTTTCCTGCGCGCTTTTTTGGCCCATTGTCTCGCGTGCCATTGGTTCGCCATCACTGGCTTAGAAAGTAAATATGAATAAAATAATAACAGTGCCTTCATTATTTTCATGACAAAATTTTTAAAGCAGAGGTTTTGACTAACTTAAGAGGACCAACCAACAAACAACCGTAAATTTTATCACCCTATATTGATGAAGCTAATCAACGGTAACATAATAATTGTCCTAAAATCCTTTACGTATTGGATTTCGGCATTTTTAAAATATAGTTTGTTTCGTGGAAACTGCGATTTGGCAGCAAATCGACTGGAATAAGTAGATCTTATATAAACAAGTTTATTTTTTAAAAATTTACATTTAGCTAGCTAACCAGAAAAATAGGGTATAGAATAGTTTACTTGTAATTTTCTATGAAATAACACTTTGATTTAGTATTTTACGGCGTAACGCAGCACCGGATCTAGGGCAGGGGAAGGCCGAGGTGTCTGCCGGTTTCGGAAATCCCCATGGTTATCTTTGAATTTAGGACACCCTATACATCACTCGACAGTCTAGCGTACTACCCTCTGCAAGTCAGAGAGACAAAATAGAGTAATTGTCAAAGATTTTTCTAAACCAAGCCTAATTTTTACAAGTTTACATTTAATTTAAGAACAGAAAAAGATAACAAAAGAAATAGATTGAAAAGTAGTTTCTGAAAAAAATAATCTGTAATTAGTTGATAACTTCATCTGGAAAACTATTATAATTATATAGAGACAAATTAACTTTATTGAGTATGCTTAAAATTTAATAGGAAAAAAATCGGCAAACTGAAGTTTCTACGACCAATGGTTGCTGGGTTAGTAATTCTTAAAGCGTAAAAAACGAGAAAAGGCAATATTCATTATTTTATCAATATTTTTTATTCTAAATTTAAAAGTGAAAGTCACTTTTTGTTAAATACAAAAATTTAAAAAAGTGAATTTAAAATTTCTCCGCATGAGTAACTTCTTTTAATTATTAATATTATAAAGAAATGCTTTAAAAATAATTTAAAAATTATTAGATCTTTTTTCCCTAATATTTCTTGCCTGTACATCAATATATTTAAAAGGTAAGGTAGCGCGAGGTATGAAAAAATTTTAGATTTAATTACTAGAAATAAAAACAAAGCTTACTTTAAGGTAAAAAAATGGCCGATGGCGGGCACCACAACTAACCGCAACTAACCAGAACTATAGCATGATGACTTTTTATTGCTCTTCACAATGTTTTGGGGTACCAAATTCACTACGTATACATTTTATACCGGATTAGCTAAATAACATAACACATAGGCAATGTAAGGGAAAAGAGACAGTCCAACGTAAATACCGACATGTAAACAGTAGAAATACCGACATGTAAACAGTAGAAAACAGAGAATCCTTTTTTTGCTCTTCAAAATTTCTTAGGGTACAAAACTTCTTTCATTGTGGGGCCACCATAGGCTCATTGCCCCAGGGCATCTACACATCTAAATCCGGCCCTGTACTAACCTAACCAAAAACCGATTTTGGGCCAATTTTTGATAACCTCTGTATGATAAAAAGCTCGAGATTGTTCCCAAACATTTGGAAAGCACAAAATTTAAGTTTCGTCAGTTTTGTATAAAAAAGTACAAAATATCGTCATTAAATTTGTCGCCTAATGCGAATTTAAACATGCCCGTAAACAAAAATTCACACCAGTGAGATAATCAGGTGCCAAAATATGCAAAACTGAGGAAAATTGACATCGGAACGCATCAAAAAACGTCGTAAATATTCCTAATGGAGCCGTCAAATTTTAAATTAAACAGCCCAAAATCCATTAAAGCGATTTAAAGGCAATTTCTGCGAGTATCAAAAATAATAATCGACCAGCAAATGCCTTTAGGCAAACATTACCATTTATATTAGCGAATAAGATCGGTAATTTCGGTAATAATATGTCTAGTCCGGCCACTATTTGCTTTTGATACGCTAATGACTTCATTTCGGATTGATTTATTGAGGAACTGAGAGATTTTCTCTGTCAGTATTGATAAAATTGACGGCTCTGTATGAGTTATTTAATACAAAATATTGATTAAAATTTGTTTTCTAACTTTGTTTAATACAAGGAGGTTTAATAATTATTGGGCCTAACATATAAAAGCAAATAACTTAGACATATGAGATAATCTTATACATTTTTACGCTGTTTTATTAGCTTGGGTTGTATGTATGTATGTATGTAACGGAATCTTTAAGCTTAATATCACCAACTTCCAGCGATTCGATTTCTTTGAAACTTTGCACACGTATCAAGGACCCATGACAATGCAATAATCTGCAAACAGTATTCCGTTATCCTGATTAGGATCGCCAGGATAAATAAATTCCTTTATATATTTTCTGTAGGAGAGTAACAGAGAAAGAGCTAATGCGCGATCTGCGCATGCGTGCAGTTTCGGACGTACTATCAGCATAAGGCTGACAGAAACTTGTTCGAAGTAGTTGCGTTCTGAAACCGCATGCAACCGTGAAGCTTTAAATGAAATGACTAGATTACGAAATAGTTCGTGAAACATTTCAATATCACATGTCCGCAGAAAACTAATTGATATATCGAACTAAAAATGAAAAATAAATAATAGTTTAAAAAAACTAAAAAAATACGCTTTTATATGCAACCGAACTAAAAATTAGAAAATAATTTTTCATTACAAAGAGTTTGTATTACAGTAATAAAAGGTCAAACAATGAATCATAATTATATACCTCAAAATAGAATTATAATAATATTTAAGATAATAACTGAATAATTCACTTCAGAATAAAAGCGTGGGGTGCTTAATATATTAAATGTTATAATTATTTCATTTGTAAATATCTATGAGGGAAAAGTTATGAAACATAGTAGTCAGCGATTTTTTTAGTCATCCGGATATTTAGATACTAAAATTTTACATTTTATGTTGTCAAAATTATAAGCAACCCTTTAACTGTACCGATCTAATTTTTTGTAAATTCTAACTATTATTAAAATAAATTATATATATAAAAAAATATGTTAAACGGTTTAAGTGTACTAAAACCTAAAAATAATTCTGTAAGTCCTATCTACCAGATCGCTACAATCTTCTTATCAATCTGAGGTATTAATCAGAAATATTTTGTTAGAAATTTCAAGTACCCAACGATTTTATTATTTCTCTGATGTAATCTGGTAGTTAGGACTTATCGAATTATTTTTTAGCTTTTAGTACACTAAAACTATACATATTTCTTTTTATTTAATTTATTTTCAAGTTTTTAGTTCCGTTGTAAATTGATACTGATTTCATATTGAGGTAGTGGAAAATGGGGTGAAAAATATGTAATTTGTCATTTTGTGGCGGCGGCCATCTTAAGTTTTTTTTTATAGTTGTAGTGAAGTAATATGTAATCACCCCATTTTATATCGGCGGCCACAAATAACAAACAGGTAAAGTTAAATAAAATCTTTTAATAAAGAGGAAAATAAATACCTACCAACTAATGTACATTTTCTTTCTAGAAATTTTAGCTTTTAAGCATCGTTATTTTAAGGATAATAATAATCTAATGCTTTTAAATTGTTTTAAAAGAATAGTTTAGCAACGTATTCAATATTTTTTTAGTACTTATGTTAGATACTTATAATTTCATTTTATGAAATTTAACAAATTTAGTGAAATTTTTTTATAGACTTAAAGAATTTGTAAAAATACAAAAAATATGTATTAAATAGGCTGATTTAAGCGGTGCCTCTCAAATGACTACCCTTGCTAATGACATGTCAAAATAGTAATAATTCTTTGTCGGCCAATTGCCGACTTTGTCTACGACCGTAAAACTAGAGTGGAATAATTATTTTCGAATTTTCGCATTGTCACCGTCTAGTTAGGAAATTATTGGTGATTATTTTAAATTAGGATGAAATAATCCATTTCTGGATTTAAACTGTCCTGATGGCCTGAGGAAATCCGATCTAATCTGAATTTTGGTAGAGATAATAAATATTATATGTAACATTAGCAGTTTTGATCTTTTTGTTTGCTTTTAGCTTGTTTGACACATACTGAGTTAATAATTATTAAAAGGTTGTTTAATTACTTGCTTAAATAAATAATCAAGAAATTTTAGTTTTTTAAAACAGCTCTGGTATTGTCTAAAAAAAATGATGACCACCATGATTCGGACAAGAAGTAGATAAAAACCCATTAAAAATTGTTGAAAAATAGCATTCGTAAGTTCTGCCAACTTAACTGGATTTTTATGTACTTATAGGATTAGAAGTAATAAAATTATTAATTTAAAATATCTTTTGTTGACCATAATAAAAAGAAAAATATACTAAAATCGATAAAAAATAAAATAAGTCTTTTTTTTTTGAGTATTCGAATACCCGCTATTCGAATACCAAAAAGCGTAAGAATACTAAAATTGTCATGATTAGAATAACAAAAGGGAAGCAAAATAGGAAAAAATTGGGAAACGAACTTTTTTTTGCTTTTCAATTTTTTTTTTGCTTTTCAAATTTTTTAATCATAGGTTTCTTTTTTCTTTACTTGATCCACTATTCAAATACCGATTCCGGGTGTTCATGAATACCGAGTATTCGAATACTTTTTTCTTCCAAGTATTAAAATATTCGGAATTCGATTACTTTTTTCCAGTATTTTCGGTATTCGGACCAACTCTGCATTCTGACTATACTAATGATGTGGCTTGCTTACCCAATGGAAAACGGTAAGTTACTCTGAGCTTTTTGGCTTATAAAAAAATTTAAATATTCACTATTTACCTATACTTCTTTAAAATAATGTTTAATACTATTTTTCACAAAGGAAGACGTTTTTGTATTCTGTTAAAATTCTACATTGCGATTATTAAAAAATATGTTTTACCTAATTAAATTAAAACGTTTGTGATTTATTAAGTATATATTATTTTTTATTTTTATTGTTATTGCAGGTTAAACTAATTTAATTATAATTAATTTGTAAGCGCTTCACTTTACTCGTGAAAATACTAAATTTTGACACAGGTTGTTTAAACTATGCTTCAACGCCTTATGTTTATGGTTCACTTCAGACACTTGCCGCTTGTTTGGTGTACCATCACACAGATACACTTAAACTAAAAAATAATACACTTACGTGGAAAGCCACACATATGTTACGAAGGGTGAATTTTAGAATTCCAGTCAATTGGACAGCATTTACTTACAAGATTTCTAGAAGAATAAATGTTTGTTTTAATTTGTACTTGATTACTCTATTGCATTTTATTATTTTTAATTAAATTAAAGCAAATACGCACCCATATAGGGTCAATCTTTACTTGGAGGAAATCGTTTGACATTTTTACTTTAAAGATTCATAACATACTAAAAGTATCTAGATAATATATACTTGTTTTTCTTATAAAAAAAAGGTGTACATTTACAGGGTCTCTCTTAAATGTAGCGAAAAACTGCTACGACAAATTCCTGAAGCTAAAATATGACAAACTTACCCAATTTTCCAATTTATTTTAGTCCAAAAGTACTTAGATGATTTCGTAGATAGAAGGTGTCAAAAGTTCAATATGATTTTAGATTTTCCTAAATAATTTTGTTAATGATCGGTAAATTGTCACAATATTTGGCTAGAGGGGGTTTTAAAGGTAAAAAAAAATAGAATTAGGGGGCGCCATTTGCGGTATCTTGCGGGCTTTAAGATGAAATATCTTTTCTGGGCCACTCTTTAACTTTTAAATTAAAAACACATTTTACATACATCTTTAACATAAATAAAGTATACGTGGTAAAAAGTAATTTGAGCAGCCCTTTTAAGATAACTGGATTAAAAAATCACTTCCTGTCAGGCCAGGTCTAAACTATACAGACTATTACAGAATTAGTTGCTGATTTTTAAGATTATAAATCGTTAGGTGATTTTAAAAGAAAAGTTTAAATGTATCTCAAAAGTTAAGACATTTAAATCATAGGTTTATTTAAATTTCTTAAAATCCCTTAAAGATTTAAACTCAGAGACTCAAAAATCAGCATTTTATACTAAAACATAAAACACCCAGTATAAGTATGGTATAGACTATACCATACAGGAGGTAAATTTTTATATCCAGTTATCTCAAATACGGCTGCCCAAATCAACTTTTACTACGTATACCTTTTTTAGGTAGAAAATTTGAAAGAATAATTTTTTTATCTAAATGTTCAATGCAGATTAACGTAAAAACTTATTTTGTTTTAAATGTGTGCAAAATTTAGAGCTTAAATTAAAATTGAGGACAGATTTTAATTTATCACCCCAAAAACTCCCTCTGGCCAAATATTGTGGTGATACACCAATAAATAATAAAATTATTTATAAAAAATTAAAACCGGAGCAAATTTTTAACACTCTGTATCTTTCAAACCATCCACTTTTGCACTAAGGTAGGTTGTGTTAAACCGTTAAATTTGAGCTACAAAATTTTCTGGTAGAATTTTCCGCATTTTTTAGTTACTTATTTGAAATCCTAATTGCGTTTTTCTTTTCACGATTATTTCATCAATCACCGAATAATATTATAGGGAAAAGTTTCGAATTCATATTTATTTTTACATGGTTTTAGGAAATCATAAATTACTTTTCTCTTAATATTCAAAAAAATTGTGAACATTTGCTTTTTGTGATTTTTCTATTAATATTGTTAGGGTATGCTATACACAAGACCAGTTGACTGATTCTCCAGGTATTCTTCCACCTTCTGTCGAGCTGTCGATTGCCCGAAAATCTTATTTCGGTTCCGGTGGGCAAATTGCACGCCTGCCAACTGTTTGCGCGGAAGTGTGCCGTTGCCACGCGCCCAAAACTCCCCATTTTGGTTCTTCGATCGTCTAAATAAATAGCTGGTTGTCTATAGGTATTACAGTACTTCGAATCTTATATCCTCCTTGTTCTATATCTTCTAAAAGTATTTTAAATAGTTTAAAAGACATCAAAACAAAATTTTATAATCAGATGCCTATGCTTTTGATAATAATAAACAAAAAAAAATGGTAAAACTTCATGCCGTTTTCAAATCATCTCTAATAAATTAGCTGTATATTGTTTTTTAAAAATATTACATTTCGAAATATTATATCTATATTAAATTACGGTTAAACTAGGTCAAAAAGAACCCTTTTTTAATTTTTACCTACAACCGCTCTTTTCATTTGCCGGCTTCCAAATAACAGTCATCTTTTATTTCGTAACAATTCCGTAATTCAATTAACGGAACTAAAATGACAAATGCTGCCCTGCTTGAAAACCACAAAGGGCACCTAATTTTTCAAATGAGCCCTAATGACAAAACATCGTTTTTAAAAATTCATTACGAAACTGATAAATTAAATACTGTTATGGTTTTTATATAAAAAATGATGGTATCCGAGACAACCCCTGAAGGGTTTGACAATAAAGTTGATTTTATGACAAGAAACTTTAAAGTAATTTTAAGCGTCCAATAACTCCATAAATTGATTTTTGTTTTATTCTGCAGTTATTAATAGAGAGATATGGGTGGAGCTGTAACGTCATTCGATATTAACGTAAGCACTATTATGACAGTTAAGTTATGCGCGATTCGATTTTTATCGTCGCTGGCGGTAATAACGTTACCGCATGGAGTAATTTGCGGGCTGATAACGCCGCGTGCTATTTAAAGTAGCGAATAGAATTGCTATGCGCACAATATTTTTCTATGTTTCTTTTTTAAGGTTATATTATTTATTTCGACGATTTCTACAAATATTTTTGTAATAGAGTCACAGAGTAAAGTTGAACTACTAATCTTTGATAGTCTTGCTTTTTTATTTTGGGATAAATGTTGCAGGTGGAAAATAAACGAAAAGGTTAAGATTATCGGCTGACAATGACCTTAATTAGTCAAAATTCATCTGGAAAAGTGGGAAAATTTACAGTAAAATGTGTTTGAAATAACGGGAAAATCTTTAGTATTCGCACATTAAAGGATCATTTGCTTTTTAATTTTGTAAATTCGCAGACAGGTGTAATTAACCGTTCGTAATACGGCGTCTTCCATATCTCTAAAAACAAAATTCGTGTAAATACACGGTATTAAGGTTGTAAAAAAAAATGTGTTTCTAAAAATCCTAAATATTCTTTACCCAAATTTGGTATAATGTTGTAATTTGTGTATTTTTTGCAGAGCCGTGATTATATAAACTTTTTTAGAATTTTAATGAAAGGATTCTACCATTAGTTTTGCCTTACAGTTCACGAAAACTGTATAATATTTATCATATTTTAAAAAAACCTAACCTAATACTTTAGGACTTTAGAAGTGGGTCAAGAACATATTCGATCTTTACTAATTTGCTTGTCAACAGTGCGAATTTCATGTAATTTCTTGGTAAAAATTCATTGTTTAGACGCCAAATATACATCACATCTTCGTCAACATATCTGACACTTTTATTTTTCACAACCCTTAAAAATTTTTGCACAGTGGGGGTTAATCAATTGGTCTGGTCACTCCAGGTAAGAAGATCATAAAATACAAGGGGCATTAAATATTTAATACTACACCCTATATAAAAAGGAAGCTGGTGTTGACGATAGAACATAATTGTCTATTAACCGTTCTTTGTTTTGTCTAAGATAAAATCTAAAGTGTTAAAAAGTATTTGTAAATTATTTTAAAGTCCCTTTACCGCTCTTTCAAATTTATTTACCGAAAAGATCATAAACTTATCGAAGTTGACTTAAATTGACCGTTTTTCGCAACTTTTTAAATTTATGAAGACTATAAAACTGTTGGGTTTTGTTGTTGAATTAAGGAAATTGGTGCCATAATTTTTGTTTGACGCCACTTGTCTGATATGACTTGAAGCTTGACATATCTATTTAATGCTTAAGCTTTTATACAGTGTGTCCTCCTAAGTTGTCTACACATGGGAAACTTTTTTATAAGTTTTAATTTTGCATGATCTAAACCTAAAAAGTCACCATCGGATATTCTTTTTTTTAGTCGTAATAATTTAATAATTAATATTTATACCTATGATGCCTATTGGTGCCTAAACGGTGAGGTTTATCGACTTTAATAAAGAGTACCTTATTTTTTAAGTTTTTGATTGTCTATAAAATGGTGCTCCCAGCTTTGCGATATCTGTCCAAATAAAAAGTTATGATGTAAATAAATTTTAAGTTTTAGGTAAAGTGCTCTCTGGCGGTATTTAAAAAGTACTTTTGTCTTAAAATTTAAGAATCTGCAAAACTCGATTTGTATGCCAAATATCAACTGGATTGGTTAAAAAATAAATGCAATATGGCGAAAAAACCAAAATAAAAATTGAACTTTGACGGTGTGTAACTCGAAAACAAATGACATTTTGAAAAAAATTTATATGAAGCTCTACCCTTATTTTGTCAAGTAGAATCACCCCATTAAGATTCGTGATCGATTTTTGAATCACCCTGTATTTATGGTTGCCTATCTTATGTTTCGGCAGATACAACTTTGTAACTCTAGGAATCCTTAGTTTATGCACATAAATTTATGTTACACTGATAATATCAATTTTTTCAAAAATGTGACATACAACAGTGTAATTCTGAGGTAACGACTTGTTAGCTGATTTCCATTTGAGGCGTTGAGAGCCAGAGCGGACCATCCCACAATTCAAAAAATGTACTTTAACGCGTATTTCAAATGGTATAAAACTTATTTATCAAAGCTAAAGTGGACTTAGTAAGCTACCAATATCCTATGTTAATTCTAAGCCTACTTTGGCCTTAATAAATAAGTTTTATGCCATTAAAAAATACTCGTTAAAGGGCGGGCAAATTATTAAAACAGTCAAATTTTTTTACAAACGTGTTTCTCTTTAGACCAATAGCATGTAGTATCCGGTATACAGGGTCTTTCAGAATATGTTGGCAATATCTAGGAATTGTTTTAGTGTCACAGAAAAACCTAATGTTTTTAAATGTCCCCACTAAACAAAAATCGAAACGCTTTAATTTATTGACATTAAACAGGAGTAGGTTTTTCAGCTTAGGGTACAAGCTGTCCAAAAATACTATTTTCATTTTTTTATTATACAGAGTATAAAAATTATTAGCACCATTATGTTAGTTCTGGTTAGTTCTCTCCCGCCCAGTTTAACGTCTACTCCATACTCAATTTATACTAATATTCACCCCTGCCGATTGATATAAACACAAAGGGTGGTCTCGCCATAATACCACCCGTCGAATAATATCTAATTCACACCGATATCTCTCATATATTTAAAAAATCACCTACGAAGGGGATGGCTTATAATTTGTGGTCACCCTGTGGTGAAAGCTACCCTTTAGTTTTTGTTTTGCAATTTGCCGATTTCAAAATGACAAGTGTAAGAATTAATGCGCTTTTAAATTCGTTGGAAGGGTGCAAAATTATTTTTTCCGAATTAGGTGCGTAAAAGGTTTTTGATTGTGTTTCTATGTTGGTGGTTAATCTCGCTGATATTGTTTGATTGCATATACAGGGTGTGCAAGAATATGTTTTAAACTTTGCTTTTGTTTAAGCTCTTTTCTATGTTTTTTTTCTCTGTGTGACATGCAAATTGACGGTGATATTACCCTCTTTTATTTATTATGTTTCACATTTAATTGACTTACGTATTTATTTATAAACCAATTTTATTTATTTTTTTCGGAATAGCATGATTTTAAATGGAAATCTATTCTTTTGCAATTAATTTGTAAACGCTACATTTTACGCGCGGGAATACTAAATTTTAACACGGGTTAAAGATCTTTTTACTGATGATACTGGTGGTAACATACAGGGTAGAAAAAAGTAGGTATATATTTTTTAATGATGCACCCTGTATATTATATCACCATTAAAAAGATCTTTAAAAGAACTGTAAGAAAATACCGTACATCTAACTTAATTACTTTTAAAAATATGGCCATCCAAATCAGGTATTTAGGTAATTTTAAAAGTACCGCCATTTTGTAGCAGGTGAAGGTATTGACTTTATATCCGTAAAGTACTTGTTAGGCGCTTTAAAATGATGTGCCACAAGACCCTCCTTTCATTTTAATTTTTTTCCCCAATATGGCGCCCAGCTGTCACATTTCTCTCTCTCTATTTTTTTCTTCGTTTTGGTCCCTTCAGGTCCAATCCACCACTCTCCCCCTTCCGGACTATGCTTTCCAGGGCTTCGTCGGCGGAACATCTGGATAATCGAGCTCGTAGCTCCCAGAAATTCCAAAAAGAAACCAAACAATTTAACAATCGATGCAATGCATAAATTGTCGGCTGTCAAACCAAGATCTGCTACTGGTGTTACGTATAACGTTCACTTTCACTACTGACAGTTCCCATGGCACGCCCATCCATTTCCCGCCATTTCAGAAATACCTCGTGTTCACCACCAAACAGGATACCATCCGCTTATCGGAATCTTCGCTCACACTGCTTAGATCCAGAAGAAAAATGCCGTCAATTTAGCGTGAATCTTTCCTTGATCCCCGAAGGTAAACAACGTTCGTACGACACCTCTAGCCGCCACTCCTGGAAGAACTTTGTAGTCCTCTACGCACATCCGCACTGTCCGGAGGTCAAACAAAGAGTTCCACCTTGACATTTAAAGCTATCATTGATATGTAAAAAATTGAAGACCTTGGTCATAAAATATTGTTTCAAGTTTCATGAAAATATACCGAACGGTTTAAAAGTTAGAAGAGGGGCGACGGACTTTAGGACTTTACTGTATAATATGTACGTATATGCAATTCAATATGCGCATATTGGTAAGTTAAAGTTTCCTTTTCTTTTTATCTCTGATTTAACCGTTTTGTGATTGTAATTCCCGGGGATTCTAACTATTGATTACATCCTATATCTATCGGCAGGGGTAAATTATAACCCTCCATTTGATTAATTTTTCGATCGCAGTCATTGACAAAATAGATCAATTTCCTCAGATTATAAAATTTAATTACCTTAACTTTAGGTGAAACTACCCCAACAATACGTCCCATTGTGTTTAACCTTTTAACTTAATCGCTTTCTATTCTTCAAAATTTCTACCACACATGACGGTGTATAGAAACGTTTTTCTAAGATTATTTCAAGAACAAAACTTTCTTTGGACTTTTTAGGATGTTTAGATACTTATTATGGGAGATGAGAATTAAGTCGAAATTTTGCCGATGACTGTGCAACATTTTGGCATATGTCTTAATTGTCTTGAAAGTAAAAGCGTTTTAATAATACAATTTTATAAACTGGTTAAACAATCTTGGGGACCATTCTACAAATGTTTCTTTAATATTTTGGGACAGTTTTGTGTTCTTACTTGGGAAATAGATATTTTCTGACTATCTAGAAAAATAATCTTGTTATTAGACATTTAAAAAAGACGAGCCTAGATAGGTGTTGATTCGAAAACCCCAATTTTAAGGGTAGGTATGCTATCTAGCACTTTTTAAGATAAAGAGATACAGAGTGTCCACAGATGGACCTGACTCTACCTGTTATTTTTTTATTATTTCAAAAAATGTTAAGTATTCTTCAGCTTTCACCAAGTAAATGCTGGAGTCCCTCAGGGCTCAGTTCTGGCACCAACATTGTTTCTCCTTCACATCAACGACCTTCTCTCGTCCACAACTAATTCCATTCATAGTTTCGCCGACGATAGTACCCTTCACTTCAGTTTTCAGGTTCCTAAACCCATCACTAAACCTGATTTGGAAAACAAACGCAGAGCGATGCAGATATCTCTTTCGCAGGATCCTAATTTAATATTAGATTGGGGCGCCAAAAATCCCGTCCATTTTAATGCATCCAAAACACAATCATGTTCCTTGTCGCGAAAAAAATCATCAAATACTCATCCTCTACTTATGAGCGGCCAAGTTTTACAGAGCAAAGACACCTTCAATCTTGTGGGCGTCACATTTGAAAGTAACCTTAACTGGCATAAACACGTTGTATCTATAGCCACGTCAGCTTCAAAAAAGCTTGGATTTCTCTTTCGAGCCAAAAAGTGTTTTTCCGCTTCTAATTTATACACTTTATATGTGTCCCAAATCCGACCTCCCTTGGAATATTGTTCCCATATCTGAGGCATGGCGTCCCCCACAACCCTAAGCATTCTTGATTCTATTCAAAAAGAGCTATTCGTCTCATTAATGATCCTTCACTTACAGAAAAGCTTCCCTCTCTTGCCCATCGTCGGGCTGTGGGGGATTTATCGCTTTTTATAGGTACTTCCATGGCTTCTGCTCTGAAGAATTGTCCAGTATAGTTCCTCCACTCACGGTTCCCAACAGAGAAACTCGTGGTTCCGCGCGTATGCATCCCTATACGGTCCAACTGGACAGGCCCCGAACTTCTCACTTTTTTCGTTCTTTTATCCCTAGAGTTTCTAGATTGTGGAATTTGCTGCCCGCGAAGGTCTTTCCTTCCCCCAAATCTTCAAGTATTTAATTCCCTTGTCAACAAATTTCCTTTTACCTCGCTTAAGACACCCACGGTACGTTAGTATTTAGGCTCTAAGCCTTCGTGGTTTGTTCAAAGATAAAAAAATAAACATTTTTGGTTCGTCTGAAATGCGAATTATTGATTATGAATATTTTTAAACGACCTATTTTAAATAGCGTGAAAAAGTTATAAAACTATAAAAAACTTAATAAATCGTTTCTTGTATTACTACTTACATACACTCTAACTTTATTTGATATCGTGTGCATATCAAAAAATCAATTATTTATTTAAAAAGAAATATATTTTAGTTTACACCTAACTTTTCTAAATAATGAGAAGAATAGAAAAAAATGTATATCTTTTTTTTAATTACTTTTTATGCATTTTAATTAAACTTTTTCAAAAATATATTTTTATTTTTTATTTTTCAAAATAATATTTTTGCGATTTTTAAGCCCCCAGTATATTATAGGTCAATTTTTATTATAGCTTTAGGCATTGCACACAAAGCAAACATTTCTATGAAGAGAAATTTTTTCGAAATATTAAAAATATTTCTTTTACAGAAAAATTAAGTAGTTTAGTAGGTACTGACTCCAAATGGAAATTAAATTACATTTGTTCTGTAAAAGATAGTAGTAGTTCTAAAGCTTTTACTAAAGTTTTGACTAATTTATTTAGCAAAAATAAAATTGATTTACTCGAATTCAAGAAAGCAAAAAATGTTTTGGGAGTAAATGTGTTTTGGGCTAGTGCGTCCCTAACTTACGAAGTGTGGTTTATTCTAAATCAGTTTCGCTTCTTAGTCTCTAATGTTTACTTTTAAACCCATATCATACGAAGAAAAGGATTACTTACTTTCACACTAAAACCCTTGTTTTGACATTTTCAAAATATTTTTGTGTTTTCAAGTGGGGATAAGTGACTTAACGTATTTAAAGTGGAATAAGGCTTCTGTTTTGTTGTAACGTTGTGATGATGTAAGAAAATAATTTTTGGGGGACGAAATGTTGTTTTTTAATTTTTGCGACTGATTGGATTATTGTGCAGTTAAATTTTCTTTTCTTCAGTATATTTGATGGGATTTCTAATCGATAACCTGTTCCATTTCGATTGAGAAAACACATAAAAAAGATTGCAGCATAGGTTAAAAAGTCAGTGATCATGGTGACAAGTACATAAAAATGTATCTCTTAATTGAAAATAACCAACTTACTGATATAACATTTTTATCTTAGAACAGGGATCAGGAACCTTTTGAGACCGGAGAGCGAAAATCTACAAATCACTAAAGTTCTCAGATTTTAAAGAGCCACTAATAATTTTTGATTCAATAATATAGTACAGTCGACTACAACAAAGAGATCTACCCACTTTTCACACTCGACTGTACCTACCTATTTGCTTATACATAATTAATTTTTTGATTAAAAATAAAGTACTTTAAAAAATAATATTTATTCACATAAATATATACAAGGTGTTTTGGCACAAAATATATTTTAGGTAGAATAATAAAATAGCCTTTAATCTGATAGTATAACTGCAGTTATTCAATAGTAGATATACTTAGTTACATCAAAGGGAGCATTGGTTTTGCATACCTTTTGAAAGTTATGCGTATAAATATCGGTCTCGGACAACACCCTACAGTGTTCCAGGCGAAAATTGTAGCCATAGAACAATGTGCTAGGGAAATCACCAGAACACATGGGTAAAACCACAATAATTTATTCGGATAGCCAGGCAGCCTTTAGGGCGGTCAGGTCATGCAAAATCAGCTCTAAGCTGGTGTGGCACAGCGTAACCGCCCTGGAAGAGGTGGGTGCGTCCAACAAGCTACATATTGCCAGGGCAATGAGGAAGCCAATAAACTGGCAGGGCAATGGTAGGCTCCGAGTAAGGTCATCTATTAGATCATGGATCATGAGGGAATCCCAAGACTGGTGGATAAGAACACCAGGACAGCGTCAGGCGAAAAATCCATAAAGGCATACTCGCCGGAATTTACGACAGACCTTCTGAATTACAACCGAAAGGCAGTAAGAATTATAGTGGGTCCACTGACAGGTCATTGCAGACTAAATAAACACCTGGAAACAATAAGCCTGGCAGAAGAAAACATACGCAGGTTCTGCCAGGAAGAAGAAGAAACCGCAGAACACATATGGTGCTACTGTGAAGCCCTTTGTTGTCTGCGGTTTGCAAAGCTAGGTGAGGAAAAACCTAAAGCAGCAACATTTACGAGGAAGCCAGTTTCAAGCTTGTCGAGTCTGATTAAAAAGACCGGCTTGGATAGTGTGCTCTAACATAGGAATGAAGGATACACAATAAGCCTGAGCAGCTTCAAGCTAATCTAATCTAATCTAATCATCCTTGTTTTATTTAATTTTTAACAAAACTCCTTACAAAAAATATTTCTATGATTTTAAAAACCTCTACTTTGAAAATTAAATAATATTTTTACTCTTTATGTTTAAAATATTCAATTTGCAATTGCCTTACTCTGATTCTAATAAAGCGTAACCCACAAAATCCATAGATTTACAGGAGAAAGAAAAGAAATTGTTTTCATTGTATTATACATAATTTAGAAAGGCGTTTTAGAAAGCTCGAAAAAATAATTATTTCCAGTGCAAAAAGGTTTACAATATATTAGTTTTAAATGAAAAAATATGTACCGAAAAATTGTAGACCAAAAACGTAAATTCGCAAAAATTATGGGATACGTCGTATTAGTAGGGTAACAAATAGGCATTTTTTAATGCTCAGTTAGGCACGGTAACTTTTATTTGAAAACTTTTTACATAATATGTGATGATCTTAAGTGCTTTGTCGGATTTTCATATAGTTATTTATATACATGTATATACACTCAAAATAAAAAAAATATACACAAAACTGTCATTATCTCAAGGGAATCTATACAAAGTTTTGTTCCCTCAGGTAAAAAAATCGTGTTTTGGCCAAACAAACAAACAAGCTACTACCTCACATTATTAGGCCTTTTTTGACTCTTGTACCGCGACATGTAATTACAGTAAACATCTATCAATAAACTCTTAGCAACACAATGCGAACGAATTATTTTTGAGTCCAATAAATACACATCGCCCTGTATTATTATAATTAATAAAATAATCTTTGAAAAATGCACAATGCACGTAGCATTTTTGCCTTTATAAGGAAACAGACGTAATGATAGAGCAGGTCAGTTTGAAAAGGTTCTAATGAATACCTTATACCGGGTGCCAGGGTCTTCTTTTCAGTGACGGAGGCAAGACACAGTGTAAGCCAAGTACATTTTTTGTTAAAAAAAATTAAGTTAGAATATAAGACCTACACTTACCAAAAGAGTAAAATAAAACGTTTGAGACATTAAACAAAACATATTGCTACCAACACTATTAATAGATCTGTTCGTAGAGAAATCACAAATTGGTCAGCGTCAATCCAATCAGATTTTACAAATACTTCTGGTGACCAGTTGGAAACCAGTCACCTGACTAAATAATAACACCTGATTGGCGCTGACTAGTTTGTGATTTCTCTACGAACAACCCAGCAAACACTATTTGCCGGCAATATACATTTTTCATATTGGCAATGATGGTAAAGCATTGGCAATTGGTGGCAATATTATGCCAACATCTAATACGCATTAAAAAGTTAACCCTAAATAAACACTCAATTGTCAATAAATTTTACATGCAGGCGAATTGCCGGCAAGCATACAAAAATGGCGGCATACCAATCCTGATTAAATAAAGCATGCCTTTTTGTTGCAGGCAAATAAATATTGGATTTTTGAAGGCAAACCTTCAACGCATAATTATACTATTTAAACCATATTATTAACATTGGTATTTAACTAACATTCGAGCAATTTTTTGATCTGTTTTATTTATAATGGCGGCTAAACAACATTATTTTATGTTTTTTTACATAATTTAAATGAAATAGCTTTTTCCTAACATTTTATTGATACAAATCATGCAAATAAAAATTAAGTCAAACAAAATGTTTATTATGTATTTTTGAGAGAATAAAAATAAAATGATGGTAAAATTAGCTAGGTTAATTTCGACGATTTCGACCGAAGGTGATAAATTCAAATTTCCCGCTTAGCCGAAATACAAGATTTGACAATTGACAGATGAGGCAACCATGCTTTTGTTTGGCCGCTTTGTGGAATTGTTTTCTACGTGGTTTTCTAGCTTTTTAGTTTCTTTTTTAAAGAAAAGAGTTTTTAGTAGACATAATTAAGTGTATTCATTACCTAATTAGTGTGTGTTGTGTAATTAATTGGTGATGGCTAGTCAAGAAGGCGAGTTATTCAGGTAGACTGTTAGGATGGATAGGACTGTTAAAGACGTGTTAATAAAAAAATAATATATATTTATTAGTTTTTTTTTACATTTAACTCCTTTAAAATATTTCTCCCTATGTTTTGGATCTGAAAATTGAGTGTAAGTGTCCCTTAAATACTTACTATTTTAAAGTGTTTTCTTTTGATTTACTATCTTTTTTTTTTTAATTTTATGACATACTCTTTATTTTATTTTTTGGTTTATTACGGTATAAAAATTTATATTATGTAATTCTTTTATTGATGAAGTTTTCCTGCCTTTTTTCTCATTTTTTTCGATAACAAAATTCTAAATATGTTATTTAACTTTTGGGACATTCAACTTATAAAACTTGCAATACTTATTTAATGATAAATGCCATTATCCTAAACGCATTAATGATGGATGCCATCATCTTAAACGTATTTTTTTACCAATAACTTATTAATGACGGATGCCATCACATTATCTGCAACACGTGGCCTAATAACGGCCAATTGCCCACTTTCGCGTCTTTTTGATACCTTTTTGCCAATGCCTTGCCATTAAAGACTGTTGGCAATGCCAGTAAATTAAATGTACAACGCCGGCAAAAAATGTTATATGGAAGGCCTTATGTCACATATTTATAACGCAAATAATTGTACTATGTTTTAAAAAGCAGAAAACCGAGATCGATTTGTCCAAAAACAACTTTTATACTTTTTTGTTGATATTTCAGAAAAAATAATATTTTATCTAGAATAAAATACTTTTATTTGCTTTATATCCATTTTATATAGCTTCGATCCACCACTGTCAAAGCCCCAAGAAATTAATGTTTATTTTTGAAAAAAATATGTTATTCGTACGATGGTATCTTGTTATTCTTTTTATTCAGAAAAATTTTTGGTATGTCCGAAGTATGTATGTATTTTGACAGGTCGTAAATTTGCGGATGATGTTTATTAATTAGGACGTCATTAGATATGAACTAGCTAACTGTTGATACAGATTTTATGATAATAAAACGATAGTATTTTTAATGGCGCTCTTTTCTATGGAAGAAATATTTATACAGTATGTTCCAAATTTGAGATACGACAGTACCTACTGTTCGCCCAACCAGTGAACCTCGATGAAAAGAATGTGGACACAAAATGTTTTGGTTTTAAAAATATTTTTAAGGCGCAAATCAAGTTATACGTAACTGCCCTAACTTATGTTTTTTCGTGTTGTTAGCGAAATATGTGCATCCTCATTTGTTAAATGTTTTAAGGTACAGTATCTAACTCATTTCTTCTTTCAAAAATGACAGTTTTAAACTGAATCATTAACATTTTAAAAAAGATCATTAAGAGACGACGCACTGTATAATAGAGACATTTTGCACCTCTTAAAATAACAGACGTTTTTTGGCCTCCTTATGGTTATCGTTATTAAACATAACGATTACGGCAGCAGTTTTAGACAGAGATTTTGCAGCCTCTTTTAAGAAATTTATCTTGCGTCTGCACTTTCGACACATAACCTTATTTTTACCTGTGGTTGACCGATTTTAAAGTTTACGAAAAATCAGTACTTACTTTTATTCTCCATAAGTTATATATTAATATTTAAATATATGCAAATAGTTCTCTTGATTTTGTTTTTTAAAGTAGATGTAAACAATACAGTATAAGCAAAACACAAAAAGTAAGGTTAGGTTTGGTAGTAGAATAAAAACCAAGTGTGCCAGATTGTAACATGTAAATTAATTACTGAATTAAAACATCCTTAAAAATGCAAGTCCGTTTTAAATTCTTTACACTATTTTATTTTTCTTACTGCTATGGATTTTTCGCTAATTAGAGCCCATGTATCAATGATATTTTAATTAATACGGCATTAAAATGTCAACCTTCTTAAGTAATTGATATTAAAAATTCTACAATCCGGCAACCACGCAGTTTAACAATAACGATAACGATAAGCTCTTCGGTATTCATCCGTAATTAAAGGAGTCCGGTATGGTTAATAACGATAACGGATCATGTTTGCGTTACTGCGCAGACTCAGAATAACGTTAACCACAACGGAATTGCAAAATAAGAGGTGCAAAATGTCTCTATTACCTATAATTATTTGTATGTTATTAAAAACAAAATAAATACGATAATAGTCAAAAACGCAAAAACTTTAAGAGAAAAGCCCTTAAAAAAATAAATTACAAGTTAGTTTTTCCACAAGGTGTTGAAAAAATTATGGGATTTAAAGAAAAAAAAGCTTTATTTTAAATCACGCCTATCCTAATCAACCTTAATAGATCCGATACAGTAACTTTAAACCAAAATTTTTCAAAACATTGCTTTGGCGTTGTAAATTCTCGATCGAATTTCTGATACGACGGACCTCCAGCGGTGGCATGAAGGTAATCTAAAACGTTCATCGAGCATTAAAAATCCATCGACATCCCAAAAATTCGTTCTGTGTTTTTTAAATGATGCTTATGTCACACGTGTGATATCCCAATCAAAATACTGTGAAATAAAGACCGGCAGAGAGTTAAAGTGGTCTATTTGATATTTTCGATTTTTAACCCTTCTTTGGTAGCAGTATAGGCGATAAGTCGTAACTGAATAAGGGTAGAAAGATAGTTGCAGGTTTGCCGGCGAATTGCAGATATCTATTTAACAAACAAGGGTTTTAGTTAGGACAATTATTGGATATTTTTTTATACGTTAAAAGCAGTCATAAAAAATCGCCAAAAACTTTGATTGATTGACTTTTGGGGAACATTGCAAGATAGTACGTTATACAAATTAACTCAGTCATAAATATATTTTTGAGATAACCTATACTATGCTCAAAAGCGGAAAACCGCTCTCATGGACAGCCGGCTTTATGCAATGACGGGTTTTTCCCATATCTCCTTCAAATGTGTAAAATCAACTATCAAAAATAAACTTGAATAATGTTTTATATTTTAATTAGGTCCAGGGACATTACTTAAAACGTTTTTTACTGTTGCTGATTATAACTTAAATAATTTAAAGAATAAAATAAAATATCTGTACTTGTGTGGTTTATTATGCTATTACAATGGGTTCTTCAATTGTTAAGTATAATTTAAGTTTGTAATTTAATAAAATTAAACATCTTGTATACCTATTTCTATGTAACAGTTTCTCCTCCCACTTTTTAGTAGTGACAGTGGTTTATTTAACTTTATTGTAGTGTTACTATCTAACTTAGAAATCGGAAACTAATGTCGATAATTTAAAAAATTCCGTTCTTTTTACGAGCATCCCTTTTTTGCTACCTTCATTTAAAAAGCTGTTAAGAAATCGGCCTAGTTCTAATCATCCCTAATCGTTTAGATCAACATTTGGAACCAATTTAGTAAAGCGATAAATCAAAGGTTTGTAATGAAGCAATTTTGGCCAACTTTGTATATTTTTATACAAATAATTATGATATAAAGAGTTGAGAATGAAATAATTGATAAAGTTAATACAACCTTAATTTACTTTAATCAAGTAAGTTAATTTATAAGAAATGTTAAGTATTGAAAATTTTTTACCAACCAGTGCTTTAAAAAAACGAATTATATATAATATATTACGATTGCATTAGTCATAATGCAAAGGCAAAACAAAACTATTTTCCAGTTCTAGTAACCAAATCACTATGAAATGGTGTTTACTTCCTTGTACGATAATTTCGTCATATTCGAGAGATTACAGAAAATGCACACTAGGTTTATTTCATTTAAGTTTATCTTTCCTCAAGAATCCTATGATGCTTGAAAGTATAGACTGGGATTGGACTCCTTGGCGGAACGCAGAATAAAAGCTGTTTTTTCTTATGTTCAAATTAATTAATGAATACATTGATTGCCAAAACCTTTTAAGTAAAATTAATTTTCGTATTCCGCCAAGAAACACAAGAAAACAGTCTCTCTTTGCTGTAGATTTTCATAGAAGCAACTATAGCAGATTTTCTCCGATTACAAGAATTCTTATGAATGGAAATTGGGTAGACAAAGACTGTTTAGTTTTTCCTTAATTTATTTTAAAAAAATGTGATACGTCTTAAACTGTGATATGTGTGATGTTATTAGATTATTTATTTTTAGTGCAATAATAGCTATTACTTAATTATTGTGCATATTTAATTCATTTGTAAACCATGTAAATTTGTAAATGGGTGTTGCTCGTAAATAAATAAATAAATAAATATTCCTCTTTTTCTGCAAGCAAAACATTTTTTTCAGGGTCAAATATTTCTACTTCTTGCAAGCTCATCTTTTTCGGGAAAGGGTAAGAACTGTGCAAATCAGTTGGAAATTTATATCAAAAAAGCAAAATAAAAGAACTAATTTAACCTCAAAGCAAGATTAATCAAATCGAGGACAATTGGATGCGTCTAGATGTAATAAACGAACGATAAAGATTTCCTCGCTCTCCTCCGGATTTAAATAAAGAACGGTTTTGTAGTGGTCAAATCGATCCGAGGCAATTGCAAAACGCGGCTTTTGTTTAAAGTATAGATAAAAAAGTAACCTTAATTCTCCTTGACTAAGGATAAACATGTCCAAAGTGATATTTTTTTTAAATAACTTGTCATTTTCAGCTTTATAAAATTGTATAAACTCCACAATAAGCAAATCTATTCTCTTAAATCTGACAGGTTCTTTATTCTTTCCGACCGGTAGCAAATTGGTAGCCAATTCAAATTGTTCTATTGTGCAAAACAACTAATTTGGTTTCTTTGATTCCTTTTCGATTTCCCATATACCACCATAAATTGGTAGCATTCTTATCTAGAATGCTTTTAATATTAAATAACACTCACAATGTAGTACCATTTTGCCTTTCCTTACCCCACGCAGTGTGTAAACCTAAATTCGCAGCTTCATATAAAAGAACCCTCTTGATTGTAACGAATTTCAATCAAAGAAACTCCATTTAACAGAAATTGTTTCCTCTCAGGGTGATACTTTTATTTTTTATATTAAAAGAGCACACCGCATTTTAAATCGAACATAGAAATCTAAAATATACAGGATACAAGCAAATTTGAAGTGATGAGGGTTAATCCGGAATAATTTGCTATTTTTTATTGTCACAATTTTTTCGGACTATAATGAAAATGATAATTTTTAACAGACCCATATTGAACCGACTCTAAAAACACAGTTTTAATTAAAACACATTTAAAGTTTCAAACCAGACTTTTCAAATACCCGTGTAACTTCGAGAAAGTTTGCCGGAAAAACTAGAAATCTACTTAAATATACATAATTAGCTGACTATCCACGGATGGGGTGGTCATTCTTAATAAACATTTTTGCTTGCAAAAATTTACGCAGAGAAAATGTTAATTTTGTATACAGGGTAACATATTTATATTTGTGTCGGTTATTATCTGCCTTTTAAAGTCTAAATTTGGATGGTTTTTTCTTTTTAGCACGCACATCTTTAAGTTTAATTTTCACCAACTTCCAGCGATTCGATTTCTTTGAAACTTTGCACACGTATCAAGGACCCATGACAATGCAATAATCTGCAAACAGTATCCCGTTATCCTGATTAGGATCGCCAGGATAAATAAATTCCTTTATAGATTTTCTGTAGGAGAGTAACAGAGAAAGAGCTAGTGCGCGATCTGCGCATGCGTGCAGTTTCGGCCGTACTCTCAGCATAAGGCTGACAGAAACTTGTTCGGAGTAGTTGCGTTCTGAAACCTCATGCAACAGTGAAGCTTTAAATGAAATGATTAGATTACGAAATAGTTCGTGAAACATTTCAATATCACATGTCCGCAGAAACTAATTGATATATCGAACTAAAAATGAAAAATAAGTAATAGTTTAAAAAAACTAAAAAACACGTTTTTATATGCAACCGAACTAAAAATTAGAAAATAATTTTTCATTACAAAGAGTTACAGTAATAAAAGGGCAAACAATGAATCATAATTATATACCTCAAAATAGAATTATAATAAAATTTAAGGTAATAACAGAATAATTCACTTCAGAGTAAAAGCGTGGGGTGCTTAATATAATTTAATGTTATAATTATTTCATTTGTAAATATCTATGAGGGAAAAGTTATGAAAAAATAGTAAAATGCACCCCACGCTTTTTACTCTGAAGTGAATTATTCTGTTATTATCTTAAATTTTATTATAATTCTATTTTGAGGTATATAATTATGATTCATTGTCTGACCTTTTATTACTGTAATACAAACTCTTTGTAATGAAAAATTATTTTCCAATTTTTAGTTCGGTAGCATGTAAAAGCGTGTTTTTTTAGTTTTTTTAAACTATTATTTATTATTTTATATTTAAAGTTAGTCTATAAATCAAAAAATATTTAATAATTACTATTAACTATTTTATTTGTATGTATTGACATTATCAAAAATCAAATTTTGTTCCGAATTTGACTTGAACATGTCATTTTATGAATGTTGTATTATTTCCTGCCGTTTGGTTTTAAAAACTCCCAAATTTACATACGTATCGGATGCTGTCGCTTTTCTTCCCATGCCCGCGGCCGTTTCTGAGATATTCATCTAGAAATGGATTTATTACCGAATTCGGGCTCCCCTGTGCAGGTGATGACGAACGCGCGGTTCACCTGGTCAAAAGCACCCACTACTCATGTCTCTCCGCTTTTGGCAGGTTCATTTGGTTGTTGCCAAGTTTTTTTTAACACGCTTTTATTAACTTGGGTTGTAACTATCTATCTGGCTGCCTATGTAACGGAATCTTTGAGCCTAATTTTAACCAACTTCCAGCTATTCGATTTCTTTGAAACTTTGCACACGTATTAAGGACCCATGACAATGCAATAATCTGCAAACAGTATCCCTTTATCTTTTTTAATCGCCAGGAAAAAAAAATCCATTATATTATAAAAACAACACCTAGGATGCCATCTGTTGGAAAAATTTCAAACTTTGCTATTAAATGAAGAAGAAATTTTTAGTGGATTGCAAAATGTTGGCAACGGTCCAAACATTGCCTGGATTGCCATCTGTTGGCAAAATTTGAAACTTTGCTACTTAATGAAGAAGAAATTTTTTAGTGAGTTGCAATCCTTTGCAAATTTTAAAATTTGCTACCATTGTCATTTCATAGGGGCTGGTTATTTTCTTTTTGCTGCTTAATTAAATAGTATGTTCTAATTTACTGTTATATTAAGAATTTTGTGCAATATAACGAACTAAAAATAAAAAATAATTAATAGTTTAAAAAACTAAAAAACACGCTTTTATATGCAACCGAACTAAAAATTAAAAAATAATTTTTCATTAAAAAAATATTTTCACTTCATAGTAAAAAGCGTGGGGTGCATTTTACTATTTTTTCATAACTTTTCCATCATAGATATTGGCAAATATAATAATTATAACATTTAATATATTAAGCACCCCACGCTTTTACTATGAAGTGAAAATATTTTTTTAATGAAAAATTATTATTTAATTTTTAGTTCGGTTGCATATAAAAGCGTGTTTTTTAGTTTTTTAAACTATTAATTATTTATTATTTACCTATAAATAAACAAGCAGTAATAATCCCAGTTATATTATAATTTTTTTGTTTGTTTTTCAGTTTACAAAGTACAGCAGTAGCAGGCTTGTATGATCATTTAGATGGATTTAAAAGTTTAATTTGCGCTCTATACAGGGTGGTCCATTTAACCTGAGACAGGCGAAAACCCGAAAAATGGCGCATTTTAGAAGAAAAGGGTTGCAAGTAAAAGTTGTTTAAAATAAAGGGATAAATTTTATGGTATCACTAGTTTGTGACCTTGACAACAATTTCAAGGTCATATCCATATTACCTTTGTATTTTCAAATGGGCACATCATTTTTTTTTTGTTAAGAATCTTAATCTACGTACAAAAATGAGCAACTTTTGTATACAATTTTTTTTAATCCGATTTCAGTTTTAAAGATATATAAGAAAATAAATTTTAAGCCATTTTTCACAAATTTTATGTTTAGAAATAACAAGAATAATTTCATTTTTGTTAAAATGTATTTTTTAACATTAATAAACATTTTTTAATATGCTGGTTAAAAATAAATTATCTCAAATAAATTTTACTAAAAACATTTTCTTCCAAAATGCCTCCTAAAATAATTTTCCTATTTTTTATTTTACTTGTTTAAACGACTTGTGTATATGACTTTATTTTTAACCAGCATAATAAAAAAATGTTAAAACATACATTTTAACAAAAATAATATTGTGATCATTGTTGTTATTTCTAAACATAAAAATAAATAAATAATAGTTTAAAAAACTAAAAAACACGCTTTTATATGCAACCGAACTAAAAATTAGAAAATAATTTTTCATTAAAAAAAATATTGTCACTTCATAGTAAAAAGCGTGGGGTGCATTTTACTATTTTTTCATAACTTTTCCATCATAGATATTGGCAAATATAATAATTATAACATTTAATATATTAAGCACCCCACGCTTTTTACTATGAAGTGACAATATTTTTTTAATGAAAAATTATTTTCTAATTTTTAGTTCGGTTGCATATAAAAGCGTGTTTTTTAGTTTTTTACACTATTATTTATTTTTCATTTTTTAGTTCGATATGCATTTATGTATGTATAAAAGTTTGGAATGTTGCCAACAGATGGCAACCCACTAAAAAATTTTTCGCCATTTTGTCAAGAGTAGCAAAGTTTTTCAGATGGACTTTCTGAAAATAACCTAATATAAAATTTGAGTAAAATCGATTCAGATCGAACTCTTGAAATGGCCGGTGGTTGGTACCACTGGGACGTACAGGTGACAGATGACACTTGGTGGTATCAAGCAGTGGTTATAATAATATAATGGATTTTTTTTCCTGGCGATCCAAACCAGGATAACGGGATACTGTTTGCAGATTATTGCATTGTCATGGGTCCTTAATACGTGTGCAAAGTTTCAAAGAAATCGAATAACTGGAAGTTGGTAAAAATTAGGCTCAAAGATTCCGTTACATAGATGGATAGATAGATGGATAGATAGTTAAGCGTGTTAAAAAAACGGGTTCTTAAAATTTATTTTGTTACATATCTTTTAAAATTAAAATCAGATTTAAAAATGTTATATATAAAAGTTTCTCATTTTAATACGTAGATTAGGATTCTAAACAAAAAAGCATTGGGGTTCCTATTTAAAAAATCAAAGTTGATATGGATATGACCTTAATATTGTAGCCAAGGTCATAAACTAGTGATACCATTACATTTACCACTTTACTTTAAACAACTTTTAAATAAATAGCTTTTTCTTTAGTTAAATTCATTTTTGAGATGCGTAACACATACCATTGTATTGGAAAGAAAAATATTTTAAGACTCTCATAAATCCCTAAAATTTTGCTGTTCATACATACAATGCATTAACTCAAAAAGGTTGTTTTATTTATGACTATATTTTTTTGTCAATCTGGCAACACGGCAATACTCTAACTGTTCCAAAGAATATTTATTGCGACGACCTAACTTAAAGTTACTAATTACACATTGTCATAGTTGTCAACGGAGGCAAAATTACCATAAATGGTACCTTAAATAGTACCATGGTTGATTTTATCTGAATGCACCCAAAATGCAGGTGAAAAAAATACTAAATGATAATAAATTTTTATAAATTTATGACGACGTTTTTAGTATATTTTTATGTGGCGTTTAGAAAAGTATCAAATTCAATATTTTGGGTTTAGATGAAGATTAGAAGTTGCTTTACGATTATACTGATTTGAACGCTTTTGTTGCGGTAGTTTAAATAAAGTTTTTTTTTCGGTTAGTTTCCGGTTTAATGAATGTATACAACACCTTTACAATACTTAAATCAATCAATATTTGAGAAAAAAAGAAAATATTTTAAGTTTAAACGCTAAGTCCTTAAAAAATAGTATACTTCGTAACTAGTGTTGAAAGTGCCACTTTTCCGCACGCGACTGCAGTTGACCAAACGACGCGTAGCGGAGTTCAGTCAACGGTTTTAACACATTGCTACCTAATATTCTACCATACCAAGGCAAAATTCTCTTTTAAATATGAAGTGCATGAAAATCCCTTACTGGGACTCACTAATATTTGGTTTAAAATTTTTGTACTTTTCCGCACTAGTGCGGAAAAGTGACACTTTCCAAACTAAACTGCGTGAGGAAAAGTGCTGCTTTCCACACGCTAGTAGAAAAATAAATAAATACAATTTTTATGTTGTGACTTTAGAAAACCTTTAAGTATCTTTAGGAATCTCTATTTTTTGAGCTTCAAGCAATAGAAATTATTAAAATTAAAAGAAATAGATATAAAATTTAAACATATACAAGGGCTATCATCGAAACATGGCTTGCAGGTATTTACACAAAATGTTTTTGCTTCGACCAATAATTTATCCACCCCATCATTTGATTTAGGCGACGACTAGAAAAAAATCCCTTATATCATTTAAAAGTGATTAAGATCTAAACCATACCCTTAAGAATTCTAAATCATTTTGAATTTTATTTGTTTTATACCAACCCCTGATTTAAAATTAAGTTATTAGGTACACAAGAAACGTTTATCTATGATTAAAATAATTTAGGAAAAAAACTTAAAAGCCTCTTGGGCATTATGGAAATTTTAAATGTTTGTTTTTTCTGTAAAATTTGCTGTTTGGTCTATAATAGTTTGTAATTTAAAAAGGTATGTCTAGATTATTTTTATTTTTTAAATTGGGAATGACAAATTGGAGTCCAAATATTATTACTAAATTTTTAACTGCTAACAAAAGATTACCCTACTAAGATTCATTCAGTCAGGTTTTATTTATTTATAAATTAACATTAATAAGTTTTTTACCTCTTGTATTTTTAAAACTAATTAATTTAATAATTAGTTCAATTTAGATTTAAAATCCCTACAAATTCTACTGTTTTGAAAATAATCGTGTTTAATAACAATCCACGCGTCTGTCTGTCTATCTGTCAGTCACAGGCACACGATGCTCGAAATTTGGAATACAGGTTGATTGAAGACTTGACTCTAACCATCTCCCACGCCGAAAACAAAGGCTCGCTCTACTTCGCGAGTAATTATCCAAAATTAACTAAATTACCAGGTTTCAGTAATTTCCGAAAGTTTCAGTAAATCACCAACAAAGAAAAGACTTTTCTGTAATTATCTGATATTGGGGTATTTTTTGTTTTTGTTTCCTGTGATCTGTGTATCCGTTAATTAATTTATTGTTGGGAGCCTATTACTTGCTGAGGGTTTATTCTATCATAAACATATGTATATAAGAAGTGTTCATTTAACAAATTAATTAATTTATTAAATTACATTGAAATTTCTAAAATTAAAATTCTAAATTTGTTATATTACAACTCTTTGTGGGTCTAGACATACATATACGTATATTCTGTAATAATGTCCTTTATTTTTATTTATTTTATATTTACTTATACCATTCTGTTTTATTTTAAAAAATAAAGCTACTTTACTCTTGGTCATGTTTCATATTTTTAGTTATAACTTGCCCTGTATGTTACCAATCGGAGTAAATTTTTTTATTTATTAGTCATGGACCATGCAACCAGTTTTCCCAAAAGGACGTTTAAAAAATCCAAAATGTTTGGTCCATTTGTCCTCTATTAACACCTATCCTGGGACACACTGTATATGTTTGATTCTCCTCGATAATAAATTTGCGAAAATTGGTCATGTTTTACAACGCAAAAAGTAAACAGGCCAATTACACCCACGATAAATCAATCGATAATTTCTCAATTTGGTCGGGATTTCGTCAAAAATAATCGATCTAAAATAATCGAAAGAGGGACCGTCATCAGAATAGGCCGCCCATTGTTTACTTAAAACGGCTTAATCGCTCACCATGTACCGGGCATACCAATTAAGTACGCCCGTAATGATAGGGTAACTTTATTGGTAAGTTTTTTGGGCCGACCTATAACGGCGATCGAACGATTGAGTAGGCGCCTGGGAAGACACTTCACCATATTACGTCCGGCCTAAATATTATCAAATTGGACCGATTCGCCCATAAAAATTCTGTTCTAAATACATGTGAAATAATAGAAATAATTTTCTACCAGAAACAGAGATTGGGGTTGTAATGCGCTCTCATTTCTTTAAGGCAGTGTTTTCCAATCTTTTTATGACGCGACCCACTTAGTAAGAAAAAAATTTTGCGACCCCCGACCTTTCGGTTTTTCATGTTTTCATACAAATATGCAAACCATATAAGATTTTAATGCATAGCATAATTAATATAATACATAATGAAGTACGTAAAACATATTCTCTTACATCGAATACACCGCCAATTGATAACTAAAGCAATTTTCGAACATAGATACGTATACAACCAATGGAAAAAAATTTGCAGAGTACTGATAAGAGTCATGGAACTAAAACTGATTTTTAACACGCTTTTATTAACTTGGGTTGTAACTATCTATCTATCTATCTATCTATGTAACGGAATCTTTGAGCCTAATTTTAACCAACTTCCAGCTATTCGATTTCTTTGAAACTTTGCACACGTGTCAAGGACCGATGAAGATGCAATAATTTAAAAACAGTATCCCGTTATCTTTTTTGAATCGCCAGGAAAAAAATTCCATTATATTATAAAAACAACACCTAGGACGCCATCTGTTGGCAACATTTCAAACTTTGCTATTAAATGAAGAAGAAATTTTTTAGTTTTTACACAATTTGGTTAGTTGCACCATGAGTGTTTAATTTTTATGAAAAATAAAAATATAGGGTTAGTTGCACCATTAGTTCAAGGATTAAATAATAAAAATTACATTATGTGTAATGTATACATAATACATAATGTGCAATTAATAAAAATTAACATTCTTTTTTTGGATCGCCAGGAAAAAAAAATTTTCCTTT
This sequence comes from Listronotus bonariensis, assembly GCA_014170235.1. Taxonomy (NCBI): domain Eukaryota; kingdom Metazoa; phylum Arthropoda; class Insecta; order Coleoptera; family Curculionidae; genus Listronotus; species Listronotus bonariensis. Next base: position 222,893 of record JACEGR010000392.1, read on the forward strand.
ATATTATAAAAATATAAAAACAACACCTAGGTTGCCACCTGTTGGCAACATTTCAAACTTTGCTATTAAATGAAGAAGAAATTTTTTAGTGGGTTGCAATATATTGGCAACGGTCCAAACATTGCCTGGATTGCCATCTGTTGGCAAAATTTCAAACTTTGCTACTTAATGAAGAAGAAATTTTTAGTGAGTTGCAATCTGTTGGAAAAATTTTAAAATTTGCCACTCTTGTTCATTAAAAAAATTTTCGCCATTTTGTCAAGAGTAGCAGAAACTAAAAAATGAAAAATAATTAATAGTTTAAAAAACTAAAAAAACACGCTTTTATATGCAACCGAACTAAAAATTAGAAAATAATTTTTCATTAAAAAAAATATTGTCATTTTATAGTAAAAAGCGTGGGGTGATAAATATATTAAATGTTATAATTATTATATTTGCAAATATCTATGATGGAAAAGTTATGAAAAAATAGTAAAATGCACCCCACGCTTTTTACTATGAAATGACAATATTTTTTTAATGAAAAATTATTTTCTAATTTTTAGTTCGGTTGCATATAAAAGCGTGTTTTTTAGTTTTTTAAACTATTAATTATTTAAATATGTTTACATCAAGCCAACTCAAAATTATAATTTGTGACCCGAAGTTCTTTTCGAAATTAGCTAAGCATTTACATAGTTTAAAGAAAAGTCTTCCAGAGAAGAATTAAAATGTCATTACTAAAAAGATAAAATTCATAGCTTTGCAGCCAAATTGACTTATGTTCATCCTATATTAATTAAACAATTAATCAAATCATTTTCGTCGACGCAGTCTGTAACTGAAGAAGTCTGATATAAGATTGATATAAAAATAATGTTAAATTATTTGAAAGAAGAACTGTGTCAATACGTCTTTGTGCAAGAGATATCGAAAAACACCAGGTGAATCTTAAATCCATTTTTAACTCCAGCTAATAATGACAAAGTAGGCAAGTAACCTTAAAAAAATTTGCTGGAATTATTCGCCGATAAGATGTTACACTTGGAATTCAAACTTGCCAATATGAATACATTTTGTTAAAAAAAAGCGGAACATCCGTTATTTACAACTAGGACCTTGAAGTGTATGATTCTTTTTGCCTCCCTGTATTTCTGCGAGTTGACATTTTCATCGATGGCCCAAATAAAAAGTAAGCAAAGAAATCGCTTAAATTTTAATGTAAAAAAAATGGATATAAGAGCATTTTGCATAGATATGATAGATAAGTGGTCATAAGATTCTTTGGGTTATATATTGTTTTTATTCATATAAAAAGGTTTTTTTATCTTTGGCAAACCACGAAGGCTTAAAGATTAAATACTAACGTACCGTGGGTGTCTTAAGCAAGGTAAGAGGGAGTTTGATGACACGGGACTTAAATACTTGAAGATTTGGGGGAAGGAAAGGTTTACGAGTATATTTCTTTTGGTAAACATATTTCCAATATTGTAGGGGTCTAGAGAGATCTACTTGATGTGAAAAACAATCACCTAAGTTAAAAGAATCACCTAAGTTTTTTAACTTAGGTGATTGTTTTTCACATCAAGTAGATCTCTAGACCCCTACAAAGCTTCGCGACTCCCCAGGGGTCACGACCCAAAGTTTGAAAAACACTGCTTTAAGGAGTCTGCTTTAATTTTTTTTATTTTTTTTTTTTAAATAAAGTTTAATTATTATTATTTTTTTTATATGGATTTCTAAACACGATGCGAATACAAATTACTTTCATTAAATAAAAAAATATATATATTTTAAATTTCTTCAAGGCGCGCTTGTGGCGGCTTCGGTTGTATCGGCGAGCGTCGATCTCCGGAGTTAGGCAGTGGAATGCGCGCCCATAATTTGGATGGGTGTCCGGCGACAGCGGTGTTTTGGGCAACGGCACACGGTGTTGCTGCTCGGGGATGCGGACCGAGCAACAACCATCCAAGTTATGGAATGAATGGTGTGTGAATGAGAAGGAGTAGGGGTCAAGGTACAATAAGCCTTCAGGCTGCAGTGCACCACCTAGGGGGCGGTCGTCGGACCTGGGTGGGATGACCCCGAAAGGGTGGAAAAAAAATTTCTTCAATATTTTAAATTAATGTAATTATTAAAAAATTCCAATAATTTTCCTTTCTTTCTGGACCGCTTTCTGCATCAATTATTTCTAAAAATTATTGTGTTTCAGTTGAGGTGGAAAGTTTTAATGCTTAAGGTGTGTATTTAATGTTTTTGTAGAGACCTTAAATCATAATAAGATGCAATCTGCCTACTTATTTAACCCAGCACCCACTTTAGGTCGTTTTCACGTCTTTATCAGCCCAAGACGGAAACTAAAAGCACTTTAAAATATTTTTTTGCTAAATTTTATTACCATCGAACCCAATATTCGACTTTTTATGGTCCAAATTATGGTCCTCGATGATTTATGGGAAACTGGAGACCCATACGGCACACCGCACTAAGCAAATAAGTCGAGAGGACGTGCGAGATGGCTCACTTCTTTTGTTTTTATGGTGCCAAAATTGTAGATCATTATCTAGATCTTGGCACTATAATTTACATAAAACCTTATTAGAGTCTGATTAGATTATAAATGAATTTTATACAAATAGTTTTCTATGCTCATTAATTTCAGGCATTCTTTTACTTTACCTAGCCATACTACAGCTGTATATAGGGTGACCAGTAACACTACAGACAAAGGTAATAGTTCGATATAGCGGTTTTCGCTATTATAAGAGATTTTCGAAAAATTCTTTTTCAGGGCGTTTCTATAGGTCGATTATGACACAAATCTGTGTGCGCGTTTTCCAAATTCCATTTCTATAATTTATTATTAATAAAAACATATTACGGGACGGTGGAGTGAACAGAGGTGCTGGGTGGGGACGAAACAGTTGAAACTCTACATTAAACGCCCAAAAACAGTATTTCACAGTACACACCGCACTTTCTGTTTACAAAAATGTCCAAAAAATTGTTTAAAAAAATTAAAAATAAGTAATAGTACAACAATCCCGCCATGGCTGTCACTGCATAAAAAAGAAGAGTTGGCAATAGAACTGTAAATGTCTTGCGATGTTGCCAAATAAAGTGAGAAAGTGTCAATAGCTTTAAAAAAGGAAGATACAGAACGAAATTCATATGAAAAATTAAGTTATTCCTTCTAAAAGGAAAATACCTTAACATAAAGAAGGAGGCATTTCTACAAATAATACCATTGTTTCTCATGGAAATGGTGGATAATCCCCGAAATCTATTAAGACTCATTTTCATAATGATGAACTTCATGCTATCAGCTGACCAAAATGAATTTTCCTTCTTTAATTAATGGCCGACGAGATATCTCATATGTGTGGGATAGTTTTTCGAAAAATTTAATACTTTTCAAAATTAATTTACATTTTTTTGTGCCCCGAGTCCAATGTTTTAATGTTTTCTTGTGTTTGACGTTGGATTTATACTGTTTTGTCCCCACACAGCACCCCAGTTCACTCCACCGTCCCGTAAATATCTTTTTATTAATAATAAATTATAGAAATGGATTTTGGAAAACGCGCACACAGATTTGTGTCATAATCGACCTATAGAAACGCCCTGAAAAATATTTTTTAAAAATCTCTTATAATAGCGAAAACCGCTATATTGAACTATTACCCAGACAAACTTTAAAATGTGATTCTACAACGAAAAATAAGAACAAAACTTTATATGAACATGCGTATGTACCTACTAAACTTTTTAATTGACTTCTGTACTGATTAAAATATTTTGAAAAAAGTGCAATTTTTATTGTAATTAAAGTTTGTCGGGACTAGACACCCTGTATATTCGATTCATATATTTTTTCGCTTAAATATACAATTAGAGATTTTTTTCTTGATTGCCCCATATACTAATATAAGAACTGTCAGATTTGTCATTTCTTCTTTATAATTTCTTCGTTCTTCTAAATGGTTTTGTAAAGACTTAAATGTAATTATTACTACCAAATCCAACACCCATAATTAAACACTCAAATTTGGCAAGTCACTTGTTCCTATACGAGTTGCGATCTTTCACCTTTCAATCCGTTAATATCACCTTGTTAAAAAAACTGATCGATCTTCATAATTAATACTTTTCTTGTAAATTCGAAGCTCGATCCCGCCTATTAAGGGATCCAGTAAATGACTACACATGATTTTCGCTCATTTAATAACGAATTTATTTTTTACGTGGGGTTTTAAAAATGCAGTTCAACCCCTTTGGGGGTTGGAAGCTCCTTTTGACCGAAACGTCCACCTTTTTCAAATGCACTTTATCAAAAATTATAGTAGGATAGATGGGGTGGATTAATTATAGGGGGCTTAAAGAAGCAAAAATCGTTTTGCCAATCAGTTTAGTAGGGTTAATTATTTTCCGGTAATTATTTTTTTAATTAAGTGATTATCTAATTGTTTTAGAGATATTGTGAGAGTCTGAGTAAAAAGATATTTTATGCATGTACTATATTTTTTTCTATGACCGTATAAATTTTATTGTTTCTATTTCTGAAATATTCAAATTTATTATTTATAACAATTATCTCTAATTCCTATAAAATTTATCCCCGAAAGAAATGAAGGCAGAAACTTGATTTTTTGTTTAGTTGATGTTGCGTTTATTGTTACATTGCATAAATTTATATTAAAATAAATTTCAGTAGACATTTTAACAAATTACTAATCAAAAGTGTAAGAAAAATTGTTAAAGAATGTTTTTTTTTAACACTATATAGTGTACTAGAGTGGAGTAAAATAAAATAAATTATAATAAAGATTAATAAAACAGCATTTTTTTGAATTTTAATAATACCACTTCTTTAACTTTGTCATCACTTGAAAACGGTTGAATATAGATACCATCCGAAACGTCGTGTATCAGTTAAAAATAAAAACAATGAAAGTCCAAGAAAGTAATAGTATTGAAAGCATTTTTGGAAATTGTCGTATAACAATTATATTTTTAGTAGTTCCAATTAATTGAAAGTTAATTTCATTTTCAACTCATATATGTAATAAATTTTCTTATTTTAATGAAAACGAGATGCTGTGGAATAGTCAAAGTTTCCTTTTCAAACTTCCGCTTGTCAGAGTCCTTGTGAATTTTAAGCCACCCGTATCCAATTGATTTTCATAATACAATCTATTTGTTTTGCACACCTACTTATTTGTCTAATAACACATTTGTAAAAAGAAACCAACCAAAGTGGCACCTTTCGGCACCTTAAAAGACAAAGAAAGTCGGTACAATTTCCGGCATATTATCTTAGGACACTTCGTTTTTAAATCACCTCGATTTTAGGACTTTAGTGGTTTTACAAAGTCGGTCTATATAAGGTCACGACATTCGGCCATATTGCTTTGACATGTTATGACGTCACATCTCCCATTTTTCGGCCATGTTGTTCAGTGCCGGAGATATACAGTTTATTGTATTAGTAGAACAACCGTTTATACAACAGTTTTTAATTATTATTAAGTTGTAAATTCTTTTACTTTAAATAAAAACATGGAATTACATCTTTCAACTAATATCACTACTAAAATAATGCAAAATGAAATGCGCAAATTCTAGACGCTACTGGATTGATTATCAGCTTTGATTTAACCCAGTCTTGCCAACTTTTCTCCGTGGAGTGCCCTTCCTTGCGTCCCCGACCTCGAACCGCCTAAAAGTTGAGGATATGTCGCAACCTTATAAATATAAACTAACCTTGGTGGTTTTACTATTCAGGGTAAAAAACAGAGTTAATGTTCTACATATGCGCATGTATAGGGTTGCCATACGTCCCGATTTTATAGCGAAAAGTCCCGATTTACGATATGGAACAAAATATTTGATTTTGTATTTACCCCTTTATCAGAATTAATCAAAATATGTAAATATTTATTTTTAATTTCTTCACATAATACCAACTCGGAAAACATTTTTCATTAACGGCAAGAAATTTGGCAATATCAGTATAACTTCAAAACACAAAAATATATACCCCCACTCCCCCCCGTGAAACTTAAACATACCAGAAATTAAGGTGTCCCACATGGGCTATAGAAATTATGGCAACCCTACGCACGTACCTTTATAACCGGTGCAGTTTATTTTTATTTCATAAAAGTTATACATTAAAATATGTATTCTCTTAGTAAGGATTAAGCCTGATTCAGACACATCGTTAGCGCCTTTTCACACTAAGCCGATTTGGACGGGTAAAGTGATAAAAAATTATACGAAGCCTTTGAGTTTGCCGACTTTCCGCGTTTTCTACATATGAAAGGTCACATAAGACTCCATACAGTTCGATAGCGTTGGCCCGTATTTCCGTCTTCCGCTAATATGAAAAGGCAGTTATAGTTTCAGTAACGTAAGCCGTAAGACGTAACGTTACGTCTCTCTGCCGTATGTTGTTCGTGCGGCAAAGCTCACTCTAGACTGGTATATACTTACACGACTACAAAAACTTACATAAAACCCAGTAAAAGTTAAAAATAATAATTAAAAAAATTAATTAAAAATATAAAGTCGGGTAACAAAATAATATGTGCTAACCCACTTAATTTTAATAAGCAAAAGCTTTTTATACTTAAATACCGGATATTATCATCCGACTTATTTTTTTAATTTATTATTTTTAACTTTTTATAACATTTATTTAAAGTCAGTTTATTTATTTTTTTAGTGTTTATTTGGATTATGAAGTTTCTACTTTAAACCTTCTTGATTTTAGAAAAATGTACAGGATATCCCAAAAGTAAACATCTAAGTGAGCAAATCACTAGTAATTAATAATTATCTTGTCATTTCTGTCAACGACATTTTAAAACGACCCATATCTTTTTTCTTTCTCTTAAGCCGACATCTCGGGTGGCTGCGTTATTCTTTTGTTTCCGTGCGGAAACAAATTACAGTCGGAAACAAACGACAATCACTGACCAGTGGCCGCTTCTGATTAAACAAAGTCAGAGGCGCCGTATGATTATGTCGTCGGGGGTAATTTTACACTGTAATTATTTTCGTTTGTAGTTATTTAATGGCAATTAGTTAATTGTGGGCACGGTTAGCACTGTTGGCTTTTTAGATTTGCCGACAGGCTGAGAGGGTGGTCGACGATTTGAAAATTTGTAACCATTATTTAAAAACGCCACAAAAAGGTTTTCTATCATTGCGTTTAATAATGGATATTACATAATAAATAATAGTTTAAAAAACTAAAAAACACGCTTTTATATGCAACCGAACTAAAAATTAGAAAATAATTTTTCATTACAAAGAGTTTGTATTACAGTAATAAAAGGTCAAACAATGAATCATAATTATATACCTCAAAATAGAATTATAATAAAATTTAAGATAATAACAGAATAATTCACTTCAGAGTAAAAAGCGTGGGGTGCATTTTACTATTTTTTCATAACTTTTCCCTCATAGATATTTACAAATGAAATAATTATAACATTTAATATATTAAGCACCCCATGCTTTTATTCTGAAGTGAATTATTCTGTTATTATCTTAAATTTTATTATAATTCTATTATGAGTATATAATTATGATTCATTGTTTGACCTTTTATTACTGTAATACAAACTCTTTGTAATGAAAAATTATTTTCTAATAGTTCGGTTGCATATAAAAGCGTGTTTTTTTAGTTTTTTTAAACTAATATTTATTTTTAATTTTTAGTTCGATATATCAATTAGTTTTCTGCGGACATGTGATATTGAAATGTTTCACGAACTATTTCGTAATCTAATAATTTCTTTTAAAGCTTCACTGTTGCATGGGGTTTCAGAACGCAACTACTCCGAACAAGTTTCCGTCAGCCTTATGCTGAGAGTACGTCCGAAACTGCACTCATGCGCAGATCGCACACTAGCTCTTTCACTGTTACTCTCCTACAGAAAATCTATAAAGGAATTTATTTATCCTGGCGATCCTAATCAGGAGAACGGGATACTGTTTGCAGATTATTGCATTGTCATGGGTCTAGATACGTGTGCAAAGTTTCAAAGAAATCGAGTCGCTGGAAGTTGGTGAAAATTAAGCTTAAAGATTCCGTTACATACATACATACATACATACATACAACCCAAGCTAATAAAAGCGTGTTAAAAATAAAAATGTAAACATAATAATGGAAACTATAATTTGCAAAATATCGTAAAAAAGTTTAATTACTTTTTTTTACGCAAATCATAATTGGGAACTATGTTAGAGAAATTGTATTTTCTTTTAAGTAGAATAATGTTTAAAATTTTTATTTGTGTTAGACAAAAAGATTTTTGACTAATTCATAATAAAAAATAAATCTTTTGTTGCAGACCCAAACAATAATTATTATTTCATTGACGTTTTTAATATATACAGACGACATTGTGTTCTAATGACATTAAAACCGCAAATTTTGCCTAAAATTTTATATCAAGAAACGGTCGTTATTACTGTAATTTTGGTCTTTTTAACGATTTCATTATGTGCCAAAAAATTGTTATGCAAACAATTCATTAGTATAAGAACCCAACTGCGGGTGGTCCAAATTCCAGTAAATTTGTAAAATATTAACATGATTGTGATGCAGTTCTCAAATTGCAATATACGTATAAGCAATTTAAACATCAGAACTGTTTATTATGCTGTTCGTTGGTGATAAAAAGTTGGGGTTACATCAAAAACTATCCTTAAATTGTAGAAAAAGCATACTTTAATATTCATAAAGAGTACCAGAAAATGACTAATTAAATTAAAATAAAATTAATTAAAAATTATTAATAAATTAAAATAATACGTTCTGTAGAGCTAACCTGTCCCCATAAGAAGTTCTGGTTAGTTTTTTTAAGTTTTTGTCGAGGAAAAAGGAAAAAAAGAAAAAAGCCACTCTTTCAACACCCTCTTTGCCAATTTTCCTTTTTTTTCTCAAAAATTTTTGAAGACCAAAAAATACACTACTACAACATGTTTTCTTTCTTTCTTTCCGTATGTTAAGGGGGAGAGGCACATGCCACAACACCTTAAAACCTTAAGAAACGAAGGAGTTTTCCCTACAAATTTCCCTTCTTACTCATGCTTAGGGCTGGGGGAGGTTTAAAAGCCAAAACCCACCCTTATATACGCCCATGATAATAACCATTGAATGGTAAAATAGCAGCAGAGAGATAATATGTACATTGCCGGTAGTGTGCTTTATCGCTATCAATGAAAAATATACGCATTTATTTTCAATAACATCATATCCATATGAAGTCAAATATTTACCGAATAAATTAGCCTCATTTTAATCCGCATGTACATCCACTGCAAACAATTGAAAGTTCGATAATCGTAAACAATGCCCATGTTCGTTCCATTGTATTCGTCTCCAGGCTCATCCCGTTTGTTTTAACTGGGAATATTGTTTACTTATGTCGGTAGTTGCACATCACTCGTGCAGTATAACCAGCTTGTTTTAGTATCTTTTCAAATTTTTATATATTGTTAACTCCATTTTTCGATACTGCCTTTAAAATGGGTTTTTTCTAATTGGCACAAGGGTGAGGAGTAGCAATTGGACGTACATTAAGCAATTTATTATTCAAGTTTTAAGTTGTTCGTAAAAAATATGCCCTCAGTGTGACTGAGTTAAATACATAAGTCTTTTTATATTTACACTTAAAGTTTTGTTCCTAGGAATATTATGGATCTGCATAAACTGTGATTCATAAATCAATTATTTTTCATGTCTATATCAAAAAAGATTCTGCTGGAAAAAATACTTTTTGTTTGGTTTTATGCTAATCTTAAAACCAAATACAATAAGCAGTGTGTATAAGTATAGTCTTAGCACCGTAAAATCAGACTAAATTACCTTAACTCTTAAAGCCATACCTTTCAAGGGACCTTAACAGAAAAAGGGTAAGTACATTGTACATGTATTTTAAACTTGTACCAACCTAAATACTTTAGGTTGAACTATGATCACTTTAACAATTAAACTTTTCATTGTGTTAATACTTCGTTAGAACCTGAACAGAAAAAATTATGAAACCTCAAAAAATAGGTAAAGTAAATAACGCCAACAATTTTTTTTCTTTAAGAGAAAATTTCCAAATTACCGTGTGAAATTTGTGTATTCTCACGAGCAAGAACTACTACAATTTTAATACAATAAACACTTAAAACAAACAATAATTTTTACCACATAACATAATACCACCCTTCACTCAAGCCATACATGTATCGGTTTACCGGGCACGTGACCACCTAGGGTATCGATACGGTTGGACACGTGACCTATTCAGTCCTTGTGCCCTCATTAGAAACTTGTTATCTAAGTTGTAATGGATCACGTGACTGTGTTGATATTACAGGGAAATAATATAGACTCTTAATAAACTATATTAATAACGATACAAATTAACATGGGAGGATCCAAGTTTAAATTTAGTTTTAATTACCCCTGTATAACGCCCATTTTATGTTAGAGCACTTACCCCTAAGTAAGGCCCCTCGTGCACAGCCACTACTTTCCATGCACGAGAGGCATTATAAAGATCTTCTCTGCTGGTCTGGGGGATAATAGAATTTCTTTTCTTTAAAAATTCAAATATTATTTTTAATTAGTTATTTTTCCTAGTTTTGCGTCATTCGCATAATCATTTTTTATTGTTTAACCTATGACACGAATAAGCCAATTTCTTAATTTATTTTTGATAACGCATTTCACCACATTTCGCACATGTGTTAATTTCTTTATTCTTTTACTGCGAAATTCTTATCATTTAATTTAATTAGAAGAAAAATAAGATTATTTATTTCACGGATGACTTAAAGTGTAACACGCCACCCAGAATTTCGGGTATAAATTAGGATTGCCGCTTATTCGTAGTCAGTTGGTATATCATTTAGTATTAGTTAATACTAGTTAGTATCATACCTACATTATAGAATTTCTACTGTAATCTCTGCTAGTCAGCATATTCATATTTCATTTCTTAATAAAAAGTGTTTTACGGAACCAGAAAGGCCTACTCATTTGAATTCTACGTCTCCTGAGCATTGCAACTCCACATTTTTGGCGCTGCGGACAGGATCTACTTCTCCTTTTCGAAGAAAACTGATCCAGCTTCTCCCTTGTTGAAGAGGTACTCAGCCATTCCGACGAGGTTTTGAACGGGAACTGCAACCTGCAACCGCAACCTGCAACCTGCAACCAGCCGTCCCGAATCAATTAAAGAAGTTAAACGGACCAAGCAACCTCAGACAGAGCAAAAAGAATTTTTGTGAAGACTAGTAAGTCCTTTTCTTTCCTTATACCAACTCCCTTTGATAAAGAGTCTTTATTCTTTTGTTAGGTACAAGTGGTATCCTTATTTTTATACTTATTTCTCTCTTAAATTTTTCTATATTTGCAAGAGAAAAATATTTATACTTTTATTTAAAATATCTTTAACAAATTGCATCTTTCTTTTATATTTTTTTTATAAAGCCATCACATTGGGTAAAATTTTATTTTTAATTGGAATAATATTTTGAAAAAACTTATCGCGATATCTATATTTAATTTTACGTTTTCCTATTAATTTTATTGTTTTATAAAAAGAAATACAAGTACTTTTAAAAATGAACAGTGTTAACGGCTCTATTGATTCTATAAATTCTGGTGTCGAGGACGCAGTCCCTAATGCCAGTATGAACTATTTATGTTCACTTATAACCAAATCTTTTGACGGAAATCGTCAAGAACTTTATGATTTTATAGGTAGTTGCGAGAACGCTTTACGTTTCGCGACGGACGCGCAACAAAATCTGTTGATGGGATACATTATTTCCAAATTAACGGGTAGTGCTAGGGCTCAATTAAGGGATAAAGAATTTAATAACTTTGAGGAACTCAAAGAATCTTTACTTCAACTTTTTTCTGATAAGAAACACTATAGCCAACTTTATGAGGAATTAAACACTCTTAAACAATTGCCTAATGAACCCATAATTCGATTTTACAATAAGGTCGACAATATTATCACGCGATTGATTAATGCAATCACGGTTGATGATCCGGTCACCAGACGTAACCGAATCGATATGCTTAAAGAAATGGGTCTTCAAAGATTTATCTATCACTCTCTTCCGGAAATCTCTCGATTTCTTAGGGGTAAGCAAATTTTAACTTTGGGCGAAGCCCTTAACGCCGCTCAGGAAGAAGAGAGAGCTTTAAACATAAATAAACCGGCAAACCAAATTAAATTTTGTAACTTTTGTCACAAAAATGGACATTTATACAAAGACTGTCATAAAAGAAACTAGGGCTAATGTCAATATAGCTAACACTAGTAACAATAGGCCTAATCAATTTATTAAAAACACACAACCAAATCGTGGCCAACAAAATTTTAATAATAATAATAATTCTAATAAAATTGTTTGCAAATATTGTAAAAAGTTGGGACACTCAATAAACGAATGTTATAAATTAAAAAATAAAAATAACCCTAATAATAATTTTAACCGTAACAATGGAAATAATAGCTCCGACCGTTCTTTAAACTCGCAACGCCCACAGGTCAACGTCGTATCTGTGGACTCACTCTAATCAGAGAAACTAAAAACGACGAAAAACCATATGCCGAACTTAAGTTTTCAAAATATATTCCAATTGTACCATTTTTATATATGAAGGGACCTCGTTACCCTTTTTCAAAATTAAATAGTAGAGATTTTTGTACTTTGTCTCGCAATGGTTTCCGTAACCATTTTTATGCACGTGTTTTTGGACGTCACAATTTAAATAAAAATTTTTGTTATACACGTGACAATCGGAGAATCCTAGGCTCTCCGCTCCGATGTTCTATTTGGGATCGTTCTTTAGTGAACAATCGTAGTGCGCACCTACGAAATATAAGGTTATCTAAAAATTTAGTTAATCAAAATTCCCGAATTTTAAATATTTCTGAAAACAGAAATTTATTTTTTAATTTTAATGAGACTTTTATTCGAGATTATGCCGGCAGATCAAATATTATTTATGGACCAGATAGTCCTTATGCTCGAATTTATGATTTTAATCAAATATATGATTTTTATACTAATTTCTCTCTACTTTGTCCCACGTCAAACGATTTTTCGCAATCTCCATATTTTTACACAAATAATTTATTAAATGGCCAAAATAACATTTTACAAAACAAAAATTTTGATTTATCTGAGCTTATACGCTTTTCTGAAAATATCGATTTTTCAGATTCGGAGATTTCTTTTTCTGACTGTGAGGATTTTAATACTCCAAGTTATAGTCCGAGTGCATCTGTTTATACTTTGAAAACTAATAATTGTGTTTCTTATATTACTTGTAGTTTTCAAGATAAAACATTTAAATTTTTATTAGATACTGGCGCTACTGTCTCGCTTGTAAAAGCCGAAGTTTTAAAAGGCACTAACTTATTTTTTAACAAATCTGAAACTATTACTATTGATGGCATTGCTGCAAACTCATATTTAAAAACTGAGGGATCGATTATTTTACCTGTTGAATTCGAAAATCAACCATTCGATTTAAAAATGCATGTTATAAAAAGTCAAAATAATATTCCTTTTGACGGAATTGTCGGTACGGACATATTAATATTAAAACATTGTATTATTAATTATGCCGATAAAACTTTAAAAATAGCTGACCTAGAACCAATTAAAATTTATCATAACGCTGATAAAATATTTTTAAAACCGCGTTCTGAAACGGTAATAAATGTTAATGTAATAAACACAGATTTATCTGAAGGGATTTGCCCCGAAATTAAAATCATAGAAGGTGTTTATTTGGCGAAAGCTATAGTAAAAGTAAAAAATGGAAAGGCCGTAACAACTATTTTAAATACTACTAATAAAGATGTCCAAATTTCAGAAATTAGTTTAGTTTTGGAACCTTTAGATTTAAATAATGCAAAACTTTTCTTGGCAAGCGAACAAAAACCTAATTTAAATCGTTTTAAAATTTTAAAAGAAAATTTAAGATTGGACCACCTTAACAACGAGGAAAAACAATCGATTGTCAATATTTGTAATGAGTATAACGAATTATTTTTCTACCTAACGACAAACTTACGTGTACGGACTTAGTCGAACATGAAATTAAAGTCACTAACGAAACTCCCACGGTTTCTAAAATTTATCGGTACCCAGAGGTTCACAAAGAAGAGATAAATAAACAAATTGACAAAATGCTTAAACAAGGCATTATACAACCTTCAGTATCTCCTTATAATAGTCCTTTGTGGGTAGTACCCAAGAAAATGGACGCCTCAGGTGAGCGCAAGGTCAGAGTTGTCATTGATTACAGATCACTTAATGCAATTTCTATAGGTGACAATTTTCCTATTCCTAATATAGAAGAAATATTAGATCAGCTAGGTCACTCCCAGTACTTTACCACGCTTGATTTAGCTTCTGGATTTCATCAAATTCGAGTAAAACCCGAAGATAGGCCTAAAACAGCTTTTCCACTCCCCAAAATAAATACGAGTTTCTTCGTATGCCCTTTGGTCTCAAAAATGCTCCAAGCACTTTCCAAAGATGCATGAATATAGCATTGGCAGGTCTCCAAGGCACTCAATGTTTTGTTTACCTTGATGACATTGTTATATACGCTAGTTCTCTAAGTGAACACAGTTCTAAACTTCGTGCTGTTTTTGAAAGATTAAAAACTAATAAGCTTCTCTTACAACCCGATAAATGTGAATTTATGCGTAAAGAAGTCGCATACCTAGGACATATCATAAGTGACGCAGGTGTCTCACCTAATCCTGAAAAAATAACTGCTATCACAAAATACCCCACTCCAAAGAATCCAAAACAAATCAAACAATTTCTTGGACTTATCGGATATTACCGACGTTTTATACCTAATTTTTCAAATTTTGCCAAACCTCTTACTAATCTCCTGAAAAAAGATCAACCCTTTATTTGGAGCGATGATCAACAAAAAGCTTTCGAACATTTTAAATCTGTTCTAACTTCCGAAACTATTTTGCAATTTCCAGATTTTAGCAAAGAATTTATTGTCACGACCGATGCTTCTGACTACGCGATAGGAGGCATCTTATCTCAAGGTCCTGTAGGTCAAGACCTACCTGTAGCCTATGCTTCTCGTACCCTTAACAAAGCTGAATGTAACTATGCAACCATAGAAAAAGAAGCTTTAGCAATTATCTGGGCCATTCAACATTTTAGACCCTATCTGTACGGCAAAAAATTCACTGTTATGACTGACCATCGACCTCTCACTTGGCTTTTTAACTGTAAAACTCCTTCCAGTAGACTCCTTCGTTGGAGACTTAAACTCGAAGAGTTCGAATACGAAATTAAATATAAACCGGGAAGAATTAATTCTAACGTCGACGCTTTATCTCGTAACCCCTGTGACTCCGAAAAAATATTTTTAATTTCCTCTAATGAAAATACGTACGATGACTTTATAAAATTTCATTATATCAATCAAGATTTACCTAATATACAAACAATTAAAGAAAATATCATCAAAAAGGTACCTAATGCTTTTATTTACTCGACGGACTTAGACGAAGCTAACCCTTATCATCATAATCTCCATGACGCGTTACAAAACATACAAAATGAAGACTTAAAACTGCATAACGCACTTAAATTAAATAAAGACACTTTTCTTCTTTTTGCAAAATTAAATCACTTTGATAAATTATCTTATCAAGATTTTTCTATACTTTACAAAATTTCAAAAAACAATTAAAATATTCCAAAGACGTTCAAACAATTTTCTTGAAAAACCCAATAGAAGAAAACCCTAATCTTAAAGAGTCCATGATCTGTGAAATGATACACTTTCTTTTTAACAAATCTAAATACAATATAATACTAGTAAACAAACCTAAACTCCAACCTAAAGATAAAAATGAGATTAAAAAGATATTTTCTGAAAACCATGAATCATCCCTAGCCGGACATTCAGGCTTTAGACGAACTTACCTTCGTATTAAAGAAAATTACAAATGGTCAAATATGAAAAATGATATTAAAAACCTTATTCGATCGTGCGAATCTTGTCAATTAAATAAAAAATCTATTTCCGGAAAAGCTCCCATGCAAATAACAACCACTAGTGAAAAACCATTTCAACGTTTAGCTTTAGACGTAGTAGGACCTTTACCTATTACCGAAAACGAAAATCGCTTCATACTAACTATGCAAGATGATTTAACCAAATTTTCTTACGCAAGTTCCATTCCTAATCACGAAGCCGCTACTATTGCAGACCAATTTGTAAAGTTCATTTCTATTTTCGGAATTCCAGAATCTATTTTAACAGACCAAGGTACGGATTTCACGTCAAATCTAATTAAAGAAGTTAACAAACTTTTCAAAATAAAACACATTACGTCAAGCCCTTATCATCCTCAAACAAATGGCGCGCTAGAACGTAGCCATCACACGCTTAAAGAATACTTAAAACATTACATAAACACGCAACAAAATAATTGGGACGAATACGTTCATTTAGCCATGTTTACATACAATACGCATGTACACAGAAGTACCAACTACACACCATTCGAACTTGTTTTTGGAAATAAAGCCTCTATACCTAACTCACTAACAAGTAAACCCGAATTTCGGTACACCTATGATGATTATTATTCCAACCTTAAATTAAAAATGAATAAGTCATTCCAAATAGCCAAAGAAAATTTATTGCATTCTAAAGAAAAGTCAAAACAACAATACGACACTAAAACAAGGCCAAACGACATAAAAGTAAACGATTTAGTATTCATTAAAAACATGAGTTCGCAACCCGGGCATTCTAAAAAACTTTTACCTAATTTTAAAGGACCTTATAAAGTTATAAAAGTTAATTCAAATAAAACATACGATATCGAACTAAAGAAAAACAAAATAGTTACTTATCATCATAATTTATTAAAACCATCGTTTTCCTCTGTTTCAGACGAAAATGAGGACGATTAGCATTCTGATAACACTCTTTATTCTATCATTAGAAGGTTTATGTGAACTCAAATCAGTATAAGGTCACACCAATTGATAAAAGATCAGGCATATTTTACCATAACCTAGGTCACGCCAAAATTTCAACCGATTTTTATAATTTATTTTCATACACTAATATAACATTTTATCAATTAAAATTAAATTTTGTTAAAACTATTTACGATCGCTCAGAGAGTTTATGCCAGCACCCTATCAGTTCAATCATTAAAGACAGTACAAATTTAAATAATACTAATCGAAAAGGTAACGGCAAACGTTTATCTTATAGTTGTAACGAACTAATTAAATTATTAAAAATACAGATTGCACAAATTAATGAAAAATTTGAATCGATTCAACACTTAACCGGACATAACCTTAACTCTCGCTATAAACGTGGTATATTTAATGGAGTTTCTTATGCTATTAAGTGGCTTTTTGGTACACCCGATGCTGATGATGCTCAATACTACACAGAAGCTATTAAAGCTATAAGTCAACAAAATCATGATATACAAGTTCTTATGAAACAACAGATACACATTATTTCAAATGCAATCGAAAGTCATAATAAATCTGTACTTGCATTACAAATTAATGAAAGTAAAATAAATAAAAACATTCAATTGTTTAATAAATTTGCTAACGATACTACAAAGAACCTAAATTTAAATAACTACTATCAAAAGGTTACTGACCATCTTAATCTCATTTCTCAAATTACTACCGAACTAAATGAACAGTTTGACGTCATAATTTCCTCTATCTTATTTTCAAAACAAAATGTCTTACACCCGTCTGTTATCTCACCTAAACATTTAAGAGAAGAACTGCTAAAAACAAAGTTAAGCTCATCGGTAGAACTTCCTATTAATCCGGAAAATGCCGATAATATTTATCATTATTTTTCATTAGTCAGCTTTCTGTGATCTATTATAATAACATTATTTTATACGCGCTCAAAATACCACTTGTGACCAAAGACCTTTATCAATTGTATCACCTCATTCCCTTACCTGCACCTGTACAAAATACCTCAGTATACACCTACCTAGATCCTCAATACAGTTACCTTTTATTGAGTATGACATACACCTACTATGGTAGAATGAAAGATCTCCAAGGATGCAAACAACTCCTCGAAGACGACTACATATGCTTCGATGTTTCTACGCACCTGACCCAGGAACAACCAGTTTGCGAAACAGAACTTAAGTTAAGAAAACTTACCGAGTTACCCAATAGCTGTCAAACCAGAAACCTTCGGTCAAGTATGGAAATTTGGCACAAACTTAGTGACAACCAATGGCTTTATGTGCTTAGCCAACCAGTAACCGGAACCATTAACTGCGATTCCTCTACAGCGACTATCCAAGATGTCGAACTTCAAGGCATTGGCATATTTAGTTTACAGGCTAAATGCAAATGTTACACACATACTACCTTACTCATGGCTACCTCCAATAGTTCTTCGAATTACACGAACTATATCCCAGACTTTGACTTAGTAAACGATGATTGTTGCATCACCGAACAACGCTATCTTGCAAATGGACAGATGGAAGAGATTAAATTAACAAATCTTAATCTGGACGATCTCCGACACGCCCAACATAAGCTACAACAATATGAAGCTCAGCTACAACACAACATTGACCAGCCGTTTCTCCTAAACAACTCGAAATGGTACAACGTCTTGATAGGAGTATTATGCTTAATAATACTAAGTGTTTTAGTTTACTTCTGCTGCTGTAAATGTTGGAACTGCAAGCGTATCCTATCTAACCTGTTCAAGTGCATAAATCAAAAGACTGTCGTTATCAAATATGCATTAATAGCCATAATTCTATTAGTCAAAGCTCCCTTGGATCCAAACATGAGATGGACCCAAAGATTCACCGTCTACGAGCCAAACTGGAGGAAACCATCGAAGAGGCCAGGTCATCGTCACAGCCGTCGCTAGATCTCGAAGAAAGGAGTCCAACCACGACCCCATTGCCCATACGACTGACCAGGAGCACAGCCAAATATAAAATCTAAAGACATTTTTTTTGTTTTAAAATATTATTCTTTTTTGTATCTTTTGTCTTAAGATTCGTAAATTGCCATATTTCTTCAACTCTATATTTTATTTTATATCCTTTTTCTTTTCTGTGATAATTTTTGGTGTATATCAGGTGTAGGAAGATAATATAAAAACAACATAATTACTTATCACACTTTATTAAAATTAATTTAATGTATATTTTGTAAAATCATTCATTCATATCATTCCGCAGGCTAGGATAAATAAAACAACATAACAGCTAATTAATTTTATTTTTAAACAAAACATAAATTTAATACTTCACTTCTTTTAAATGTAAATATTTTGATTTTCTTATCTCTTTTTTATTACCAGAAACTTTTGTAGTGTTTCTTACTTATAATTGTAATAAAACACTTAAGGAGGAGGTGTTAGAGCACTTACCCCTAGTAAGGCCCCTCGTGCACAGCCACTACTTTCCATGCACGAGAGGCATAATAAAGATCTTCTCTGCTGGTCTGGGGGATAATAGAATTTCTTTTCTTTAAAAATTCAAATATTATTTTTAATTAGTTATTTTTCCTAGTTTTGCGTCATTCCCATAATCATTTTTTATTGTTTAACCTATGACACGAATAAGCCAATTTCAATTTATTTTTGATAACGCATTTCACCACATTTCGCACATGTGTTAATTTCTTTATTCTTTTCTGCGAAATTCTTATCATTTAATTTAATTAGAAGAAAAATAAGATTATTTATTTCACGGATGACTTAAAGTGTAACACGCCACCCAGAATTTCGGGTATAAATTAGGATTGTCGCTTATTCGTAGTCAGTTGGTATATCATTTAGTATTAGTTAATACTAGTTAGTATCATACCTACATTATAGAATTTCTACTGTAATCTCTGCTAGTCAGCATATTCATATTTCATTTCTTAATAAAAAGTGTTTTACGGAACCAGAAAGGCCTACTCATTTGAATTCTACGTCTCCTGAGCATTGCAACCCACATTTATAATAGAAACTAAAAATAATTCCAAGTTTTTGTGGGACCCACCACGTCTAAGAAATAAACCAAAATTTATAGGAAATGATTTAGATGTTGGTTTGCTCAAGTTGGTTACTCCTGATACGAGGGTCATAAAGAAACTCGAAATTGGGTTTTTAGATTATGAGTTATGGGGTGGTTCAGAAATTTAATTAAGCCAAGGGTGTAAATGAGTGAAATATTTTAATAATAGATTTATATTTTTGTAAGATTTTTAGTTTTGTAACTGTCCTGCAATCTAGAGGTCTGGACAAAATGCTACCACAAATTCTTTGAACCAAAATACAACAATCCAACGCAATTTACGTTAGTTGAATAGTTGATTGTTTTTCAGATACAGGGTGTCAAAATTTTTATTTTATTTTAGTTATTATTAATTATTTTACTTATTATAAGAAATTTTTCCAAAAGTCAGCACCGAAAGGTTTTTCAGAGTGGGGAATCAAAATATGCTAATGTTTTTGTCGTAATATGTAGAGGAGCCACCATATAGTCCTTTGCTTAGGTTTAAAGTGTCATAACTTTTTTACCTCGGTATATTGTAACTTTAGTAGAGAATTTTTATTGTGCCAATTGGGTTAAATCGTTATATTTTGGCGTAAGAAAATTGTAGTACCAATTTGTACAGACCATTTAGAGAAATCCGGGTGGCCTCAATATAGGAATGCGAAGGAATTTTTTATGTGAAATAAAACATTTAATTTAAAATATCTCAAATACGGTTGCTCGTAGCGATATTTATTAAGTATACTTTTTTGTACAAAAAATATGTAAAAAAAAATAAAAATTATCTACTAGAATCAATACATACCGCGGCAAACAAAAGTAATGACACTTTAGCTTTGTTTGGCAAAGGGTAAAAGTGTAGTGTAGTGTTTTGTAGTGCAGGACTAAGAAGTGGAAATAAGTTAAAAAAGTAAAAAAAAGTTTTGATGCCAAACGCGTTAAACTGAGTTATATTACAAATGTCAAAATTTCAAAATGGCTTCTATGATTTTAATTATAAACAAATAAATTCAATGTTTACATATTTGGGTTCCTTGCTCTCTATCCTTATTTATACTAGTGGTTCAAAGATTTCTTCGACAAGAATTGACGTTTGAATAAAATGTATCTAACTTCACGACCTCTAAAGTAGTGTAGTTGAGTTAAAACTAGTTTTAACGAGGACTGAATGCCAAACACCTAGTCCTAAATTACACTGATGATGTCAAACGGTTTATTGACAGAAAAAGTTGAAACTAGTTATAACATTTTGTTATGCCAAACAATGCTTTTGAATAAAAACAAAGGACTGCAGATGGCTCGCTCTATATTTAACAGCAAACATGTAAGTAACTTATACCAAATTTTGTGAAAAAAAAATCCAATAATAAATTAAATATCTAAAAATGACCAAAATAAAATAGAAACTCTCAAAGAGTCTATAGTAGCATTTTGTACAGAACTTTTAGAGACACCCTGTATATTTTTTTAACTCCAAAGACAGCGTAAATAAATATTACCCATATACCCTGGTCATTATAAAAAAAGTCGCCTACAAAAGTTTGCAAAGCTTAAATGAACATTAAAACTAAGGAATAAATTATCTATCATAGCTTAATTTTTATAAATATTTTAAAGCAATTGAAGAAACGCAAAGTCACATTTTTTAAGAGTCTTGTTTCGAATCTTTTGCTAAATATTCAGGAATGCACCTGCAACATTAAAAACAGTTCGATGCATTTACATCAGGACCGACAATGAAAACAAAAGATTACAAGCATTGATAAGGTAACCGATCCATTGCCAAAAGAATTAATGAAAGTGTGTATTTTTACGTATGCATGGTGATTTAAACGTTGCTAAAAAATTTAAAGTACCTTGGTTTGTTACGGTTTTATTTTTCCCTACACAATAAAGTCAATCCAATTAAAAATATCATAGGCTTATGTATCATCAGTATTATTGTTTTGGGTTGGTTAAAATGAATGCAAGATACGGTTAAATAAGTATTTTTATTCGCCTGGGGGGGTAGAAGAACAATTAGAAAATAACAAGTAACCATTACAAATTACTGCTCCATTTAAAGCGAAAGTTAATTGCTAAAAATAAAATCCTAAAAATATAAAATATAATAATAATTAATAAAATTTAAATTCCAAAAAACCTAAATTCAAATAAAATATTGCTGCACTTATCTCTTATTTTACCAAAAGGTTACTTGCACCATTTTCCCCTAAACCCCTAAAATGGTTTTTATAAACCAAAGAAGGACTGGTAAGGTAAAAAGTAAGCTTTAGTATTTTGTTTTAATCCCAAAGACACTGATTATTTAAGAGTTATAGTTAAGACCCTATTTATTTCATTCTGAAGGCGATGCCGCCAAGTACACAAAAAATGATAAAGGAAACAAACCTTTTCGAAAGCACATAGCCTTTAACAGAGCCTGATTACATGTTTTTAGATAAATAAATAAAAATATTGCGAAAACACGTATCACGTACTTAAAAAACATCTTCTTATTTCGTCTCTGGCGTACCATAAAACCTGTAACGCGTGGCGTAGTCGTCGAGTTAAATATTTTTTGCTGCAATAATTCATTGTTTACAAAAGGTTTTATTTATACTTTATCATTTTTTGTGTACTTGGCGGCATCGCTTTCAGAATGAAATAAATATGGGTCTAACTATACCTGAAATTAAGAGAACACAGTTATGTCATAGGTTTTCATTGAATCATCAATATATCAGTAGATCCTAAATTGCGGACACAAGTATGTCAAACGAAATAAATCGCATATGGTTCAATTTCCTTCCCTTTTATTGTTCAACCACCTGTATGTCGTTTGAAAAGTGAAGGCACGCGCTGCATTGAGGGGAGGCGGGTCCGAAAACAGTTGGCAAACGACGCAAGTTGCGCCAACCCCTGTTTTTGTGTGTATTTCGGAAGACACCCCACTTATTTTTCTATGTAACGATTTCGGTCGACTAAGTTTTTTTCTCTATATTCATCTTATTTCTAAAGAGATTTATTTTAATAAGTTTTTTTAGTCTTTTCCATATTATTATGTAAATAATACGATTGTACCTTTTTTACCTGAATTTTAAAAGTATGGTCTTAAAAAAATGGCACAATAAAAATATTTGACAAACAGTGGCGATTATTAAAGCCAGGTAAATTACTAAAAATAATACTAAAACAAACTAAAAATGTGATTTTTTGTAAAATTATAAATATTAAACTTTTTAGATGGCATTTTGCTGAATTATTAAAACAGAAGGCAGTGTTCTCTTAATCTATTTTCGCATTTTTGTACTTTTTGGGGTCCCGGTTCAAAACAAAACGTATTTCTCAAAGTGAATCTTGTTTCTCTAAGAATTAGAAGCATGGTGCCATGTACTGGGCTCGTTTATTCTCCTTTGAGAAATTCCCGTTTCGGCACCTAATAAAATTTGACATTTTTTTCTGGTTTGGACACCTTGTCAAAAATGCATGATTATCTCGGCTCGTTTGGTACCCTAAAGGTGGGAATAGAATTCTTTAGTGGATTTATAAAGTGTGTATTAGTCTTGGGTTTAATTAGGGAATTAAAAAAGGACTTGCTTAGACACAGGGCAATAAAAGTTTACTAAATTGTAGATACTTTTTGACAATTTAAAAAAAAAACCTTTTTCTGGTCAAAACGGTGGCGTTTTGTAGATACAGTTAAGGGGACGCATGGGTTGGAACAAATTCATTTAAAACTTAATTATTTTTTTGAAAAGCACTTGAACTAGCCGATCTTTATTTTTTTGCAGCGTTCTGTCCTGGTAAATTCATCAATACTACTTCTTCATGACTTATGATTAATAAATAATGTACCATTTGACATAAATTAGGACAAATTATTTTAAAGTTTGGCGGTTTTGTTTTGGGAAAACTTCTGAGACACGTCAATCCTTATATGTGCGCCTAGCTTAACAGGGTTCTTTTTTATAATTAAGTTGTATATACAGAGTGCACAAAAAATAAACGACAATTATTAACTTGGATTTTTTCGCCCTTTATTTATGTCCATCGGTAAGAATTCTCGATAAATTTTTTTGAAACTGTTTAAATATGGCGAGTGAAGGCGACCTGGCAAAAACTAAATCTGTAAATGCGCCGCATACTGACCACTGTCACCGGGTAGAAATAATATTTGCATCTGTATTTTAGTAAAAAGTTTTGCGCAAAAGGAAAAACACAATTTTGCCGCTGCTTGAGGCGACCCTGGCAATATGGGACTTAAACATTAAAATTTTTGATCCATTTGTTGCTATTGTAAGTCCATCCGTGAACATACTATATATCTTTACGTCTTTTGACTCTTAGATCACTTAAACCATCTTTTATCTATCTATATTTCGTTATGTTGGCGCTATACAAAGGACGAAGAAATTTTAAATAAGTAATATATTAAATAATTTGGGTTCCATTTCTGTAATAAAAAAATCCATTAATAATATAAATATAATGAAATAATAATTTTATTCACATATTTTATTAAATAATTTGTTTGTTGTACGTACAAGACTTATATATTAAAAGAAAGGCGTGATAATAGTGTTAATCGGTTAATTATATGAGAAATTGTGGTAAATGCTTTTATCTCTAAACAGCCATTGGAATTTTTAAGTTGAGGAACCTAAAAACAACTAGTACTACTGGTTCTAGTAATTATAAGAAAATTTCGGCTTCCTATTGTACTGTCCACAAAGCCTGACCCAAAGTCCAAAAATCATAATTGACAGTAGGCATCCACCCTCGTCGAAAGATGATTAATGATGGTTTTGATGGACGAAACCGATTCATTTTAAAGTAATTCGTAGTAGGTCAAAAACACATACAGGTCGTGCCACTTCAAAACGTTCAGTGCAATTTTTTGAATTGACATTGCACAATAAAATCAATCAAACTTTTAAATTTATTTGCTGGGGTTTATTTCCTTTATTTACAAGCCATATCATAATAAGGTCACTGAGAGCCCTTGATTACACTCAATATTGTTTGCAAGCCACTAAAAGTCAACTAAAATAATAGCGATTCTCTTAGGACAAGGGGAAATGTGGGTGGATGGACCAATATGACAAACGCAATGCCTTTTGCATACTATACAGAGAAATCTACATGCATAGCGTGCTTATTAGTCATTGGCGTAGCTCGATCAGCCTGGGCCCTAGGGCAAAAAAATGCTTAAAGAAGTGTGCCAAATTTTGTGGACATATCTGGAGTGGTAGGAGAGTTATAACATAAAAAGTCATTTTTTTCCTAAAATTTTAACACCCTGTATTTCGGAAACAAAGCATTTTCGAACATAATTTTATTTAAAAAATGTTCTTATATTATTGCAATAAGGGTGTAACTAAATAAGTGTAAAACATTTAAGGAGGTGATTCCTCATTGAAAAATATGAAAAAAGTTCCTATAAACATGGGTCCGAAAATGCATAGTTTCTAAGATACAGGGTGTCCAACATTTAGGTTCAACATTCACCTTCTTTAATCTTCAGTTGACCTTCACTTTTTAATGTCATTAGATAGTCCTTAAAAAGTTAAGATAGGAAAGTAAAATTAATTTTGCTCTATCTTTAACTGTTTTTGCTCAGTAAATCGTCAAAATTCAAAAATTCCGTCCCAAGAAACATGCAATAAAGTGGTTTTTATTTTTTTCTCGAAAACGAAGCAAGATACAAAAAATTTCAAGAGATAAAAAGTTGTATTTTCAGTTGCTTATTCTAAAAAAATAAATAAAAGTTACAAAAGTCAGTGGCGTACATTTTTTACAATTATTTTCGATAAGATGTCCCGTGAGACGCCACTGGACTTAATAATTTTAATTTAATTATGCCTAACTTTGGCCCTTATTACTAGAAATAACACTGAAAAATTTCAAGAAAATCGGTTACAGGGTATTCAAGATAATTACAAAAAACCTATTTTATTTAAAAAGTTTAACACCCTGTATCTTGAAAGTATGCATTTTCGGACCCATGTTTATAGGAACTTTTTTCATATTTTTCAATGAGGAATCACCTCCTTAAATGTTTTACACTTATTTAGTTACACCCTTATACTGTGTTAAGAGAAATATATCAACTTAAAAAACCCTGTATCTTGCTCATTTTTAGGTGGTATTTTTTCTTCTTTAGATAAAGAATGTGAGAATTTAAATAGAACCTTACAAATTGCAATAACTGTTTCTATCAATTCTTATTATGTAGAGTTTAATTAATTACAGAAAAAAATCAATTTTTAAAATATTATATATTTTTTCATCAACTGTTGGATCGTAGCGTGTAACCCTTTTAAACCATAACTAGTTTAAAAAAATTATTAAATTTTTAAATTATGATTTGATACCTTTGGCAATTTTTTACGCCCTTCCAGGTATAATTGATCAAACCCTATTAGAAACTCACCCCTTTAGCTTATTAACTCGTTAACGTGGTCAATAGGGTGTTAGAAATTATTTTAAAAATACTTTCCATCTAGTCATCCCTTCAGTTATAATATGGTGTGGTGATTTTCAATTTCGGCCTCATGCTTTTTACCAATGCAATCAATCATATTAATTTAAATTCTAGAACCATAAACAGATATGTGTTTCAGATTTTTTTTGTTCTTAAAACGACAATAGGTCATATAATAGATTTTTTTAATTCAAATTCATAATACTTATAGTAATGTGAATTACAAGCATCACAAAGTATTTTTTGTTTTTGGAAATATTGTGTAAAAGACTGTATAAAAAAATGCAAGTCATATTGATTTTTTTTAAAGACCCGCATCAACTTAAAACATTTAACATAAGCAAAATATTAGCTTGGTTTTCAAGCAAGATTCAAATGCATGTACATAGCATAACCATTTTACAATTCTATCACAATTTATATTTTCTTAAGAGTCAGTGTATCCCATCTTTATACAGGAAACTATTAATATCATAGAACGGGCCTTTCTTCCTATTTTTTACTTTATTTTTTCCCATAGAACTCAAAATGGGTCCATTACCATAAAAAATAATTAAGTCAAGAGTATGGTCCATCTAACAATACAGCTAATTGCCATGTATTTGTTACTATAAAGATACACGGAAGAAATAAATGACTAGGACCCAAGTCAGACACATATGGCGGCTGGAGGGCTGTGATAATACAACCCCTTCCGGTGTTTTGGATGGTTACAAGAAGGCGCCGCCTTTTTTGTTCATTATTAAAAATGTTTAAAATGTAGACTACACAGAGTGTTAGGGAAATAATGTTCGTAACTTCAAGAGGTGATTCCCTGAATTGTTCGAAGCAAAAAATTCCTTATAACATGTCACAAAATCAGCCGCATAATTATTATATTTTTATTGCAACTTTTGATGTCTTAAATTACCAACTATATTTTCCTGTTTCTCCCAATGTACTGTAGAAAAAAACATAAGAGTATGGTATTTTTAAAAAGACCGTTAAATGGCCTTTAAAACATAATCACACAACCCCTCTTCCTATTTAAGATTTTAGAGGTTGCTATCACCACCTCTAGAGTGTTGGCACAATTTGCTAATCCTTATTTATTTTATATGTTTGGCTTTAAGGTTCTTTCAAACTTATTTAATAAAAAAAGTAGATTTTACTGGCAAATAACTTAGATTTTGATTCACATTTTTGTGGAACTGAAAACGTTTTAAGACAGATTATACTTTTTGCGGTTACATCCTCATGAACAACCACTAAACAAGGCTTGTTAGCATCCAATTTTCTTTCAATCACCCGGCCCTAAGTTTGCCCAGTAACAAGGGCCGTAATTTTTAATAACCAGGTAAAAAACAAACTTAAGATTATTTTCAATTTTACCGATATCCGGTTCCCACGAAGGGCCGAAGCCGCAACTTTTTTGAAACATTGTTCAAAAAATGTTTTATTATTTAAAAGGTTTTCATAGCACGCAAACCTCTATACATTTAGTAGACACCGCAAAATAATCTTTTTTTATATATAAAGAAACAAATTAGTGATAAACATCCCCACAAAAATTACCTATCGCAAATGATCGATTTCTTTTATCATGGCTCTTCTAATAATTAAGTTGGTAAGACAAATAAAATGTTAAGCTATAACAACGTAACCGTTGTTATTTACCATTAACAATACATCCTACAGAATGAATAAAAGTTTTTGAAAAAAAAAAGAATAATTTTTAATCGCTTTATATGATGTGCTGTTAAAAGATATTTATCAAATTTGTGATTATAAAATATCAAAAATGAGTACCTAAGGGTAGAATTTATTTACAAATTAGGTCCCTTCTTTTCAACAGCACATATACAGGGCGATTAATTTTTTTTTAATTTTAATCACTCTGTAGGATGTATTACTAACAGTAAATAACAACGGTTACGCCAAAGCTATAGTTTAACCATTTCTTAACATTTTCTTTGTTTGTTCTTGTAAATTTAATTAGTGGGCATCCATACATTACGTGAGGTGTTTTTTCCATATTTTGGACCCCTCCGCCCTCACCCCTTGGTGAGATTTTCAGCAACAATATATTACATTTTCCTGCCCCAAAATTTATTTCTTCCCTTTCTACCTACACAAAAATTACGTGAGATTTTCACAGACGCCCCCTTCCCCTCCCCCATCGTGAGATTTGGTAAGATTTTCCTTGACCAACTCCCCCAAAATGTATCACGTAATTTATGGACATAAGAGGTATGGCCGTTAAAATTAAAGCATTGTATTGAAGTTTATGAAAAAATAATTGAGCATTCGATAGTTTTTGTAGAAAGTGTGTTTACGTTTGTAACATAAAACATTTTTTTTTAAATTTAAATTACTCATTAAGTGGTGTAAAGTAATTTAACAAACTTGTACAAAACAACAAAAAGGTAATATACAACCTTGCAACTGGACATACAAAAAATATAATGTATTTAAGCAAAAGAAGGTTTAAAAAATAAAAATAATAATAATAAAAATTCTTCTGGTTAATGTAATCTTATGTGTAGAAAAATAAAATTCTACAAAAAAAACGAATAATGTGGGAATATCGCGTGCTCCCCTCAAGACATAAAATTACCCCTTTACATAATTTGACTATTATATCAAAACATAAATTTCATAATTTTGACAATAATAGGCCATAGACATCCCAAAGGGGTTTTCTTTATTGATTGATTAGTAGTGCGTTTTGAAGATCAAGAGCGGACGTCTAAACATGATTAGGTTTCATTATTATAAATCGGTGTGGCAGTATCGATCAAAATGCATTACAAGGTGTGAGCATGGCTATTTAAATATGACAGCTTGGAACATGCGAGGCTTTACTTTTACGCTGAGGGCCAGACGCACGTTATTACCTTATTTATTTTCTATCAATTCTTGATTTAAAAAAAACCTGAAGATAAAAATATATCCATCCTCAATATACAGTGTGAGCCATGTTTTAATGAGAAACATTTACATGGAAGCTTTTGAAACAGAAAAAAGATTCATTTTTGGGTTACGTTTTACGTTTTTCTACGAGAATATTTACCTGAGGACGGTTAAAGATACTTAGGCTTCGTCTACCATACGAGCGGCAGAGTGGCAAATGTCTGCAGCGGTGGCCGGCCGCTACTGGCTACGATGTTTAGTGGTAAGCGGCGTTTTGGAATCAGTTAATAATATTTATTCGGTTTAAGCGGCAAGCGGCCCGCCTTATCACTTATCGTATGTTACTTAAATAAAAAGTCTGCCACTACATTTTCTTGGAACAAAAATTATTTATCTCCATTTACTTCTAAGCAAATTTAGTCTCTTGATTTTATCTCATACAATACATGGTTTTTACTTAAAAAATTAAAAGCCATATGGGTACAATGTGGTAATTGATACTCTTTTAAAGACCCTCAAAAGCAAGCAAAATCAATTTTGGTGTCCTCCTATTACCCTATGAATTTCGATGTCTAAGTCACATAATCAAAAATTTTCTGTTCCTCGACTCACTATCCTCTCTCTGAGCAAAAAAAAAAGAAAGTAATAAAATGCATTTTTTTCATGACAAAATGGTGAATGTATGCAGTTATTAAAATTAAACAAGGACTAAGTGATTGGGATCTTTCTATAAGTCGCTAACTACGTAAAAATATTTAATTAGGCACTTAATTCTATAATATTATTATCTTATTGTAACCCTTTATTTTTTAAACAATTTTAAAAAGTCTTTTATGCTAAGCATAAAGATAAAAGACACGGATTTGCCGTTTGCCGCTCTGTCGCTCTGCCGCTCTGCCGCTCGTCGCTTGAATCGTACCTGAGGCCTTAACAGTTAGACACTGTGTTTTATTAATTTATTACTTAAGGTCTGGCCACACATAACCGCAAGAGCCTGCAGACGTGCCTCTCGCTGGTGAATTGTAGGGGAATGCAGTGCAAAAAGTATTGTATTTAATAAAATTGTAGTAAGAGGAGCCTTCCGAATTAATCTGCCCCATTTTCCCCTATTATTGTGAATCCGGGCTCGGTGCGGCCTCGGTGCGGTTATGTTTAGCCATACCTTTAGGGAGCAATAATTATAGGTATCCACTAGAATTAAAAAAGAAGAAAGACGAAAATGTAAAAGATACAATATAATAATTTAAAAAACAGCAAGGATATAAAATTAAATTATTTTCAGTTGACATAAAAGGTTTTACATATCGACAATTAAAATTATTAAAGATATATTAAAAAGGTCTTTTAACGAGATTAACAAAAATATCACATTTAATATGCCCATCTTTAATAGTTTTCGAAATATGACCACTTATATTTGAAAAATTTTAGATATAATTTTTATATACCTACCTACGGCGCTGTAGATTTTAGACTGGGCAAAAAAAACTTTTTTTTCTAGCTGTACTGTAAAAATATTGTCAAATGTGAAATCATGACGATGAAAGAAAAATATCCTAAAATTTTTAACCCTTAATATTAACATTAAGAGGTGCAATTCTTAATATTATATTATACTATATGAGCCAGCAGTTTTGGTATATCGGCCAGTAATTGAATAACAAAACAAGCACTATTAGTCACGCATGTTTACTTACATGCCGGTTTTTAGTTAGATTGTCTCTTTTCCTCACATTGCCTATGTGTTTTGGTATTTAGCTCAACCGGTATACATATTATCAGTGGCGACGCCAGCTTTTTGGTTTTGGGAGGCCAAGGGGGTAGACATTTTTATTTCTGCTTCTTACCTTTCACCTTCCAGAGGTGGCCCGAGTCCGGTGCCCCCTGACGTAGTCACTGCATATTTTATTATCATGCATAATAGAAATTATATCTGCAATTATTCAGATTTAATTGATCATAATTCCGAAACTATTATAAACAGACATATCAAATGTGGTATTTTTGTAAAGCTCTTTAAAATACCTTTTTAATGGTGAGATAATATACAGGGTGTTCGATTTAAAAAGAAGTTACTCTTTTGATTTTTTGCGTTTTTGATGTGATGAAACTTTTAGAGAAGAAGTTTTTTTCTATCCTTTTTCGTTTTCGTTGTAACTGGGTGGCGAAATATAAATAAAAACCCTGTACATAAAATACAGGGTGGTGGTTGCTGTCTGTTTGGTTTTACCTGAATTGAAAATTTGGTAATTTTGCAATTACATTTATTTGAATAATTATTTAAGATTCGCTTATTAAAATTTATTGTTACTTGGCACGGCGATTTGTCAGATTGGTCTCTTCAAAAAATTATCTTACATATTTTTTCTGTAAAATGTACAGTGAAGCCAATAATAAACCCCCTAACATTAATATGGCATTTTCTATGTTGCACTCGGCGACGAACCACCCGGTATACATATAAACAGGCTTTCAAATAAATAAACAGCTTAAAATATCAGTAATAAATAATTGTCTGATTATGTTTAAATTTGCTCATCCCTGGAAACCCATGTATAATGTGTAACCTATTTTAAAAATTAAACGACCTTGTATATTCACAAACACAAATTGTAAAACTTTAGTTACATCACATTTAAAAAAGTTTTAAAATCATTAATATGTTTTCATAATAAAGATTATGTGACACTATACACTATTTTTTGAACAGCGATCTTTTTATCCATGAATTGCTTTTCGTGACGGGGGACGCGTTATTAGGCACGGTTCTATCTTCATCTCTACTATTTGCTCGATTCTCCCTTGTCCAGTGAGCCTCTCCATTGTTATTTAGGCCAACCGCTCCTGTTGAACCGCCTGGTTCATTTGGATTAATATCGACGACCAGACTTTGTCGACACAGCGTTTCCACGGTTTGCTTGTCTTTATCTTTGTCCTTCATTTTTCCACGCCTCATTTTAACTTTCCGAAATTTAGAAGCGATAGTGGAGAATGCCGACTTGCCTCCAAGTAAACCATGGCTCGATTTTTTGGTTTGGCGGGGAAGAGATAAGTATCCATCTAAAAGAAAAAACACTATATTAGTATTTATAATGTATAATTTAAATGTAAACATTTTTAATCTAAGTTAGTAACTACCGTAGTATAAAATCTTAATGTGACTTGTGTACTATACCTGGGTGGTATTCAGGGTTGATCTTTTGTAAACATCAGCATCCACGTTAATCATACCAGCAGAAGCGGATTTAACTAGCGATCCTGGTAATATGCCTTGATCACAACTAGATTCGCTCTCAACACTAATTTGACTAAGCCTAAAAATTCCAAAAACTAAAAACCAAACAACACTTATAAGTTATTAGTTTAAAATGTATTCTAGAAAATCATTAGAAAACCATGATCCAGTGTTGAATTTACCAACAGGCCGAGTAGGCTGAAGCCTAGGGCGGCAATTTTTAGGAGGCGGCAGATTTACTTTCTTTACAAAAAAATCAGGAAATTTGGCAAAATCTTATCCTTATTTGTCCCAAGTATATCCGCCAATGCCATGATCAGTTAAATTGTGCTACAATTTAATGCCCATTAATAAATTAAAAGTTAAAATGTTTTAACAGATATTGAAGAACCCAAATTTATTTTAGATTTGAAAATTTTGTGTTATAAAACCAACTAATTTTTATGTTATTATTGTAGATATAATTGCACCTGCAAAATCTACCAAATAAATTTTGTAAACTTTCTTTAATTTTTATCTACAGCATATCACTAATCAACTTTATATGTTTTGCAGTTAATTCTTAACCTATACGCATATACTTGACGAATTACTGCTAAGACTAAATAATGACTAATAATGGAAAAAAGAAAGTACATTATTTTTAGATCGGAATATATCAATTATTTCCAAGTAACAAAAAATAATTTACTACATTGTTTTCCATTAGTTATTATGTGTCCTTAAGACTCACGTTCTTTTTTTATTTGAAATAATTGATTTTCTCTCTAACTAAAAAAGTATGTTTGTTCTTATCAATAATTTCCTAAGTTTATGCGTATAGGTTTAGAATCGTCTTGCATTTAAGTACCTATTTCTTTGAGGAAACTGCAGACCTTCCTCGCTAACATACGACGGTGCAGAAACTGGTGCTTTTAAAAACTCTTCCTTGGCTTTTTGAATTTTTCTCATCCTTACTTCTGGAGAGAAATCTATTTGACTATTTTTTCAATTTGATTGGCTAGATTAATATCAACTGTTAAGGACCTTTTCTGATCGGATGTAAATCCACCTTGAGTCGGTTCTCTAGATCCCGATATTGAGGTTATGTTTAGGGATGCTTTTCTGACTGGTATTGTTACTTGTTTCGTAGAAGATGAAAGGAAGGTCGCACTGGATGATTTTTGAACTTCTTTCCGTTCACCTTAAGCAAAATTTGGAAACAAAATTATAATTAAAATAATAAATAAAAATTTAAACAGTGACAAATTATAAATTATACTCTTGACGCACACATCAAAGAACAAACTCTGTTATTTACATACCTAACAAGGGCGAAAGCTTATTTAATTCGTCTTGGTATCGTTTAGTCTGTACTTTCACCCGCCTCTCCGATACTGGCGATCTCCAGGCTGGTGAGTTGGATCCACTTGATCCTCCTGACTTAGTTCCACTATTTTCGATGCTTTGATTGTACTTTGCCATTATCATTCTGATGCTTGGCGACACTTCTTTAAAGACCTAAAAATATTAATGTTCTGAATATTTTTTCTAAAGAAAAAAGCTACTATTAATATTATTATTTTTTCTAATCAGCACTAAAACATAACCATATATATATACTTTTCTTTGCGGCACCGGTGAAGCAGGTAGCGGCGGCAATGACGTCAGTACTTCTGGTTTTGGGGATGTTGTGTCGTTTTGTGTGACCTGATATGTGGAATTTTTATCATCAGTATTGGATTTGGATTTCTCCTCTTGAAGTATAATATCTGTGAAGAAACAATATATTTACTCCTTTTAAGTGAAATTTAAAAAATACTTACGTAAATTGATTAAACATAAAAGAATATTATATTTTTTAATCAATGTGTTTACTCTTTCCATCTCTGAACACAATAATTTTTACCTTCTATCTTTGATGGCACATTTGGCTCCGTAGAACTCT
Source organism: Listronotus bonariensis (assembly GCA_014170235.1). Lineage (NCBI taxonomy): Eukaryota > Metazoa > Arthropoda > Insecta > Coleoptera > Curculionidae > Listronotus > Listronotus bonariensis. The sequence continues at coordinate 257,518 of JACEGR010000392.1, forward strand.
TTGACAAAGACGTCTCAATGAGCGGAGTAAATAGTTTTCTTGTAGTCTTGACAAACAAAGTAACAGCTGAATCGGAAGGTAACGGTTCGCATTCAGATCCGGCCGTATAACTTTCAAAATTTGGTGCCATGGGGTTTTCTGCGTTTGATATTGCTAATGTTGGCAGCAAAATATTCTGATCATATTTTTGCGAAACACTTCCCTCAGAAATTGAGCGAGTTCTCGTTAGTTTTTGTGTTGTCTTAGGTTTTTCTGAGATTCGGTTTCGAATTCTTCTTCATCGTCAGTGTCTACAACACTTTTTTGAACTATTTTTTGACGGTACCGAATTCGTTTTTTACTGCTCCTTGACTTGCCATCATATTCGAATTAGCTATTGATAAAAAATAATTAACAGTTAGTTAAACTCAAATTATGCTATGTGAATCAAAATAACTAATTTAAATAAGTAAATGTAAGATACAACAGATTTTTATACCAATACATTTTTGTATATGTATCATGTAGCACATACCTGCGGTTCCTTCAGATTTCACAAATTTCCTGTCTTTCTCACTACTTTTTCTAGAATTGTCACTCATACTATCTTTTGATTCTCCTGACGGTAATTTTCTATTTCCCAGCTTCTTACCAGAAGATGATTTTCCACCAGGTGTAGTTTGATCCGTCGCGGCGCATATGTAACTGAGATGGCGTCGAAGATCTGCTATTTTCATTCGGATTTCCTTGATCAGTTCAAATATTGTTGATGGGTAGGATAACTTACTGTGTAGTAAACGGGATGAAATGATTTTTTCCATTTGTTCTGTCTAAACATTAAATTAATATATTTTAAAACATGGACCGATGGACAAACCCTAAGCGAAGTATAAATAAAAATGATTTAACTTGTTCAAAGCTAAATATACCTGTGAAAAGAAGGCCACCACTTGTCGTTTTTTTACTTTATTGTTATTTTACACTTCAGCTCTTTTTCTGATGACAAAAAATTAGAAAATGGTATTTTTTTACAAATATCTTAGTTAGGAAAGACATTAAATTTACCAGATGAAGCATTTCACTAGAAACATCTTGTACAGATTCCAAGATATTGTCCAAATTGGGATTTATTTCCTTTTCGTCTTTAAATATGTTGCTGGCCACAGTGTTGTTTGCTTCTTGAAGTTTTAGCAGCCGTTCGGTCAGTTTCTTAAGAGATTGACTTTGTAGCTCATTTAGAAACTACAAAACAATTAATAATATAATTATACAATATGGTTTACTCCCTTTAAGACAGTTAATGTTGTTATTCACCACGACCCTTTCTTTAAACCGGTTTCACCAGCCTTTCAGGAACTTGTTAATGAGGCTGTAACGAGTCGTGATGAATAAACATAAAAACCTGAGAAAAGTTTGGAATGTTGCCAAAGATGGCAACACAAGTGTTGTTTTTATAATATAATGGATTTTTTTTTCCTGGCGATCTAAACCAGGATAACGGGATACTGTTTGCAGATTATTGCATTGTCATGGGTCCTTAATACGTGTGCAAAGTTTTAAAGAAATCGAATAGCTGGAAGTTGGTTAAAATTAGGCTCAAAGATTCCGTTACATAGATAGATAGATGGATAGATAGTTACAACCCAAGTTAATAAAAGCGTGTTAAAAACCAAATGTTTACTTATCAGACAAACTTTACAGCCTCCTTTACTGAGTTTACACGAGCGCTTTAATGCATATTAGCCAAATGCAAGTTAGAATAAAACGCTTATGCCTTATCCTCATGTACGGTAAAATATTGCGGAATTCCGGAGGTCCAGAATCACGTGACTACAATATCGAAATTTTATTGGGCTTAAAACTGTCACTTATTTAACATGGCAGCCGACAGCAGCCCAATGAAATTTCATTATTACTGACACGTGATTCAGGATCTCCGTATTGCCGCAATAATTTAACCTCCATGAGGACTAGGCATTATGTAAACGATCTCAAACCGTTTTAAAAGTCGTAATTCGCACTCCATTAATTGTTTTGGTAGATAGTATTGTTAATGCAATGCACATTAGAGGGCTCGTGTATTGACATAGTAATTGACAAATTCCTGTAAGGCAGGCGAAACAGGTCCAAGGAGAGGGTCGTGGTGGATAACAGAAAAAGCTGTCTTTGAAGGGAGTAAAAACATTATATAATAAATAAAGACTGTAGGGATTTCTCCTTGTGCTTCATAATATTCTTACTATTACCTTAAATGTCTTTCCATTATTTTCTTCCTCAATATTTTTGTTTTCAACCAAACATCTGCAATAAGAATACTTTTTAAATATTTAAAATCATATTTACGTGATTTAAAATATATATTGTTTTAATATTAGGGTTTGAATAGGTTTTGGAGTTATTTGTTTGCATTTAATTTTTTATGGGGCTCAGACTTTGCTTTTTTAATTTATGTATTTTTATTTAATAAAGAGAGGTAAAAAAGTGCATACTTATTCCCACTTAGTATGCCAACTTGATGGGTAGAATGACTGAATGTACATACACACATTCCGGAAAAACTACGTAGTTCTGGTCTAAAGGATTTCCGGATCGTGTATGTATGGAAGAAAACCTTTGTTACACTCTGGTTCAATTTGTACCTTATTTCGTCCTCGGTGACTTGAAGTTCTGTTAGAAGTTTAACTATATTTTCCATGAGATCATAATTAGTTTGCGCTCTTGCAGATTCGGATCTTCTTATTTTTGGTACCACGATAGTTTCACTTTCACTAAAAAATGATATATTTTTATGTTTATGGAAGTACAGAGGTTAAAAAAGAAAAGTAGCCTTTACCGTACGACTCAGAATACAAGGATTCGATGGAAAAGTTGAAAAAAACATTGGATACAAAATATTAAACAAAAATTTTTAATTTTTGAAAGAGGATTGTAAAAATAAAGATCTATTTTAAGAAATAAAAAGGCCTACCAAAGTGGTTTAAAATCCTGCCTTTGATAAACTGGTAATTGCCTTCTTTCCGCGCACGTTACATGCAGAGGTTCTGCAGTCTCCTCCTCATAATCCTCTACCTCAACAAGTACTGCTTCAGGTTCATCAATATCCAAATTTTCGTCTAGATTTGAATCCAGGTAATTTTCATAACTTGCCATTAGATATTGCATTGAGGAGGATTTCGAGTTGGCCAGACATTCTTTTTCTAACTCCTCCATGTCGTTAAGGGATAAGGAGGAAGGTTGTGCAGAGAGAAGCGGACATGTAAGGTTAAGAGCGGATATGGCGATGCTATCGGCTGATTTTGATCTGGCTAATGGTGGTGTGTTATGAGCTAAAATAATTTATACAAAATATATAAATTTTAAGTCCAAAACTAAGTTTACTTAAAACACATTTTTAGTATTGCATGCGGGCTACTTTGGTGGCTTTAATTTTTAATTTATTTTTGCCGACTCTTTAGATTTTTTATATTTTAGAATTTTTATTTTTACCTAAATTGCTTCTATCTTTACTGCCATTAAACCTAACTTCAGGTGTATAACTCGAAGCAGAGAGTAAAGCAAAAGTTGATGCTTCAGGTGCGATTCCCTGAGATTTTTCCCATTCGTACAGTTTCTGAGTAAATTTCCTTGAAATACCTTCAAATCGGTGAAATCCGGATGGAGTATGTATTAAAATTTCTTTTTTGCAGGACCACCCAGCATTGATCTACGAAGTTTCGAGAGCCTAAAAATTCAGTGGGGAAGAAAAAACTGTAAAAAGTAAGTCTTTGCATAACTACTTTTGTGTTTATATTAAGTTTAAAAATGTTTTCTGTAGGCATTTAACAATATTAAGTCATTTTTAAAACTGTCCCTTAATAGATATAGTTATAAAAACAATATGTATAAAAATGGTATGCTCTTATCTCATATGTTTTAATATTATATTATTCTTAGAAAATCTATAATTCGAATAAACTACCGTTAAAAAATTACAAATACAACAATATGTTTTGTACTCAATTTAAAATTATTTACCGAAAAAATTACTATGAATGCGTCACAATTCGTTACCTTTCTTCTCTGTCAATAAATCTTTGACGTTCTCTTTCCAATCTTAGTTTCTCCTTTTCTATTTTTCCGAGTTCTTTTTCGAACCAGTGAAATTCTTTGTTTGAATCTTTTCCCTTTTACTTTGTTTTGGAGAAGAATTTTTCTGAAAAAATTAGTAAAATAAATTTAATATCCATAAAATCAAACTCCCAATGAAAGAACATTTATATCGATTTTATTGTTTTTTTTTACTTTTTTAGGCTTATTTTGCACTTACTTTGCATGGGCGCAATCAACAATAAGTTTTACATAATTTTGCTTCAGTCAACTTACCTGCTTAGTTTTGGACTTGGTGTCTTGTCTTTAATTTTTTTCTGTTCCGCGTAGGCCGTTGGCCCGCCACCAGCCTTAATTCGGCGCCACTCGTCCAGTTTTTTACGAAAATCTTCCGAAAGAACTGGATATTCAAAAGCTGGTGTGTGTTCGGAGCACCTAAAACGATTGCTTTTATTTATTGTATACAAGAGCAGTAATAATAGTTATCCTAGAACTAATATTTTATCAAAAAAAAAAAAATATTTTTTTTTCTAGGGTATTTATTTTAGTGTCACGCCGTTTCGAGAATTCAGAATTTCGATTTTTATTAGTATATATTCTAAATTACTTTTTTTTACACAGGGTGGGACAAAGGTAGATAATCCATTTTAAGTGTTTCTCCTTTTTGTCCCTTCTTAAATTTTTTTAATTTTGTCTCAGGATAGTAAAGAAACCTTGAGAAATTCATAATGGAGCACCCATCAGTTCCCCAACGTACAAAAATTGTCAATTTTATTTTCTAAATCACAAACTAATAATTTTAACCCAGCGTCGATACCGTGCACAGGGATTCGCCCACTAAAAAAAACATTCATGCTTTTGTTGCTAAGTTTGGAGACCCGGAAAGCATAACTGCCTTTTCACATTTCACGGACCGACGCTATCGAAGTGTATGGAGTATTATGAGACCTTTCACACGCACAGCCGACTTTTCGCGTTCTTAAATAGCAATGTCCTTGAAATCAAAACTTTATACTTTTTAGATAACGAATCGACGGACGACGAATGCATGAAAAGGAGAGAGTGTCAATGATGATCACTGAACTTCAACCAAAAGACAATCAAATGAACTGGCCTTCAAGATCACCCGACTTAACGTCGCCCGATTTCTTTGTCTGGGGCTATCTAAAAGACAGTATACAAAAATAAAAGGCGGACACTTAAGGAACTGAAAGCCAATATTAGAAAAAAATCAAAATAATAGCGATAGAAACGTTGACGTTAGTGATGGAAAATGTAGGCTGTGTGAAGAAGGCGGGCGCGCGACCATATTTTTCACACATAAATCTCCAAGGAATATACTTTTTGTTATTGTTCGAAAAAATAATATAGGTACTGAACTAAATAAATACAATATTTGAGAAATAAAAGGGTATTTTTTTCTTAACAAAGTAATTACTTTTTAAAAAAGGAAAAAAAAACAATAAATTAAAGTACAGATATTTACACACTAGTTGATAAATTTACATTTGTGTTCGATAAATGTATCTAATAATTATAAAATAAATAGGTTATGTCTAAAACGCACAGAATGCTATGCTTAATGTCAATTATTACCTTGGGCCACCTAAACTTTTCCATTTCGGTACTTCCCCCAATTTTTTCTTAGATCCGCCGGCACTTCCACCACTACTTTTTTAATTTTTTCCCATTCTTCAAGCTTTTTCTTGAAATCTGGGGGTAACTCGTACTCTCGGGTCATTTTAACACACCTTAATAAAATAAACTTTTTATAACAATTTTGGAAAATAGTTAGGTATCTTTTGAGAAAATAGACTTAAATAATTAATAGTTTAAAAAAACTAAAAAACACGCTTTTATATGCAACCGAACTAAAAATTAGAAAATAATTTTTCATTAAAAATAATATTGTCATTTCATAGTAAAAAGCGTGGGGTGCATTTTACTATTTTTTCATAACTTTTCCATCATAGATATTGGCAAATATAATAATTATAACATTTAATATATTAAGCACCCCACGCTTTTTACTATGAAGTGACAATATTTTTTTAATGAAAAATTATTTTCTAATTTTTAGTTCGGTTGCATATAAAAGCGTGTTTTTTTAGTTTTTTTAAACTATTAATTATTTTTCATTTTTTAGTTCGTTATATCAATTAACTTTGCTACTCTTGACAAAATGGCGAAAAAAATTTTTAGTGAACAAGAGTAGCAAAGTTTGAAATGTTTCCAACAGATGGCAACCCACTAAAAAATTTCTTCGCAATTGAGTAGCAAAGTTTGGAATGTTGCCAACAGATGGCAAAGAGTAGCAAAGTTTGAAATGTTGCCAACAGATGGCAACCCACTAAAAAATTTCTTCGCAATTGAGTAGCAAAGTTTGGAATGTTGCCAACCAATGGCAACCCAGGTGTTGTTTTTATAATATAATGGAATTTTTTTCCTGGCGATCAAAAACAAGATAACGGGATACTGTTTGCAGATTATTGCATTGTCATGGGTTATTAATAAGTGTGCAAAGTTTCAAAGAAATCGAATAGCTGGAAGTTGGTTAAAATTAGGCTCAAAGATTCCGTTACATAGATAGCCAGATGGATAGATAGATAGTTACAACCCAAGTTAATAAAAGCGTGTTAAAAAGTTTTCTTTCGTGCATAGCCACCTTCCCAAATTGGCGCACAACACCGCATTAAAATTTAAAATATGACAGATTTGTCAAAGTCAAGCGTACTTTTCATCTTATGCAAACTCATAAATAGTAAAGTTTGATACCCAATTTTGATTTTATTACTAAAGTTAAAACTCATTTAAAAGAATCCAAAGATCTTTGCGGTGTAAACTAGGCTATCAGTCAGTGGGTAGCTTTGCGGTGTAAACTAGGCTATCAGTCAGTAGGTAGCTAACCCACAATACACCAAAGTTAGAGGTTAGAAAAGTTTATTACCGTTTTATGAAAAATATTAAATTTGTTGAAAATGATGTTTTCCACTGTAAACAACGTATTGAAAGTGCTTTGGTTTATTACCTAGTGATAGTTTTCTTTGTCTAAATATGAGGCATCAAGTAAGTGTTTTTATCATTTTTTACAAATTACAGAAGCTTGGTAATTTATGTATAAGTCATGTTGGGCATTATTATTTTGATGACCGCCTGTTTTAAAAACAAGTGAAGGTTATTCGTTCGTTAAAAAAAAACAGATGAAGGTTATACGCTCCCGGAACGAATACGTTCAGCGAACGAATGAGTTCAATTTAGCAGAATTGAGCCCCTGTCCCCAACCCGTCGGCAAATGTTGTCAAGTTCGATTATTCAATTGTCTAATCTTGCGCATCCGCCAGAACGGACGATTTTTCACTTTTCCGGTTTTCCTGGAAAATGCTGGAACTTAACGGGATACTGTTTGCAGATTATTGCATTGTCATGTTTCCTTAATACGTGTGCAAAGTTTCAAAGAAATCGAATAGCTGGAAGTTGGTTAAAATTAGGCTCAAAGATTCCGTTACATAGCCAGCCAGATTGATAGATAGTTACAACCCAAGTTAATAAAAGCGTGTTAAAAAAAGCACACACTTTAGATAGAAAATTTATATAGGAATAAAAAAACAGTGTTATATTTCTAAGAAAAATCATAAATTAGGATTTATTGTTCAATGTAAAGGCGTTAAAAATTTAAAAGCTTTATAAAAAAACTTTTGAACTGCACAAGTAAATTTTTTTGCGATTTTCTATAAGTAACATATCAATACAAAAATTAAAATATACCAAATAAATAAAATAAGTGACAAGATTTTTCATTAGTTATTAAAGTCATACAAAATAAAATAAAGTTTTTTTAACGCGTTTTTACGGTTGTGGCAAGTAACCCTAAAAAAATGTACTTAGTCTTTTAGAAAGTAGCATGCAGGTAATGCTTCCAGCAAAACAAAAAAAAATATTTTTTTTAAACGTATATCAAATTAATTAAATAAAGATAATATTATCCTATACACTACCTTAAAGATATCTAAGTTTTGCAACAATAAAAAAAGATCCTATAATATACCAGGTGTTCCTAGCCGGGGAGTGAGCAGCCTAAATGTTTTTATTATTTTTTTGATACAAAATAAAATTTGCAAAAAACACTTATGCAGTTTTACTTTCGTTTTTCTAGCATCATAAAAGGTATTCAATACTTAATATATATATTTTTTAAATGCCTTACCTATTTGTGGAAGAGTTATTTTTAAGTTTGTGTAATTCCTCCATTTTCTTGACATAAAATGGATCCCTATTATCTTCATTATAACCACAAGCTGACGATGGATTCGAAACTCCCGGTGAACTCTAAATAAAAGTATTTAAATTATACAGGGTTCTACAATAAAAAAATATGAAAAAAACTTTATATAAACATATGTTCTAAACGTCTTAGTTTTTGAACTACATGGTGTTTAAAATTATAAGAAAATATTGTTTTTAACACGCTTTTATTAATTTATAATCACTTTTATACCAATTTAAATATTAAAAATAAAATTGTATGCCATTTCCTATGCACGTTCATGTGGGGTAAATGTTTTGTAAAAAAAAATTGTACGCCACTGCATTTTTCTAAAATATTTTTTAAAGTAAAAAATCCAGGGATTAAATTTTTTCCATATCTAATAAGAATTTTAATTTTTTTTTAGAAGGAGTACGATTTTTTGTTCTAAAACATTTAACTCAAACCTCTTACAGAGGACACTGGTAAAAATTAATATTTTCATTTTTTGTCTAAAATGTCTTTTGGTGTCTAGGAGGCGTCTCCCATTTTTTCTTAAATTATCTAAATTGGTATAAAAGTCATTATAAAAAAACACCTTTTAAAATTTTAAACACGCTGTAGTTTAAAAACTAAGACTGTTAGGGCATAATATGTTCATATGAAGTTTTTTCATACTTTTAATTGTAGAGTTAGCCCCTAAATTTTGTCGAATAAGTTGTGAAACACCCTGTATTTAGTATTGTTGCTAACTGAAAAATATATACGTAATTAGTTTATAGAATTAAAGATTTTTGGTCGTAGGTATCATTTTAAAGCAAATATTTTTAAAATTAATTACTTATCCACCAAATGGCTAGTTATCAAGTTATCAATCAAAGTTTTCTTACCTGTTTAGTTCTTTCCCATTCACAAATTTTCTCTTGAAATTCTAAACTTAATTTTTTTGTAGCTTTTTATAGTTTCGCTGTATTTCCTCCTCAACATTATCCTTTCCTTGTGAAGACTGGGATATTTTTGGTGATCTGTTATGATCATGTGATAAAAGGCTTTTCTTACTCTAGTCCACCGAGATGGTCTTATTTCTGAGTCTGACTGAAAAGTATTTAATTTTAATTACAAAACTTAAATGTTTAATAATAATAATAAAAACACTGGTCAATTTTTGTGTCCGACTTCTCCATATTAAATTTAAGTTGCTTTTAGCATATTTTTTTAATTAAAGTTTGCTTTTGTAGAAATAAGAGCAATTCTCTAAGTATTTCTTTTATGTTTGTATGAGCAATATAATATTAAATATACTTTATCAACGTATATCAGACTAAAAGAACTAAAAATAAAAATATAAGTGTTTTTCAATGTCTAGAATCAGAATTTAAGCATGAGAACAGAAACACATTTTTTTTGACTGGTGTAATCAATACATAGTGTCTATTATTGGTAAAACAAAAGGTTGTCATAACTGCCTACCAATTTTATTGTTTAATTTTCTAAAAAATAGTTTTTCCAAAATTTTGAAATATTGAACATATAAATTCTATCCCATTTTTTAACATCTATTTAATTCATTGTCTTTTAGACTTTGTTACTTATTGGTAACTTTAATATTACCATGATTAAAATATCTTTACATTATATTAATACACTACTCAAAAGAATTATCGCATATGCTCGATTTCTTCCATAAGCTTCAATACAAAAATGCTTTCATTAAAATGGCCATATCTCTTTTAATTATTAAGATATCAAGACAATTAAAAAAATAAAATGTTAAGAAAACGTGAAGCTATAACTTTATATTAACCGTTGTTATTTACAGTTAGCAATAGATCCTACGGGGTGATAATTTTTTTGATAAAATGAATAATTTTTAATAGCCCTATAAAATGTGCTGTTAAAAGGGAGAAATCTCATTTGTGAATAATTTATACCCTTATCCATTTCTGATGTTTTATAATCACAAATTTGACTACTCCCTTTCAACAGCACATCATACCGAGCGATTAAAAATTAATCGAGCATATGCGATAATTCTTTTGAGTAGTGTATATTTAAGCTTTTCTAAATAAAAATAATAACAAGCAGTAATTAAAACGAAAGTGTTTGTAGACTCTTTTCAGCATTAAAAAAATCTGAATTGTGGGGCCAATTAAAAATAAATTAATTTGCTTAGATTTTTGTGTAGTGTGTTAATAAAATTAATTTTTGAGACGAAACAGGCAAAAAATCTATTTCAAACTGTATAGGTATCTTTAATTTTTGGTTGCTGTTACGTCTGATTAGCGATAAGTAGATTACTTACTGTACTGTCTTCAGCCAAAACTCTTTGATATCTTTCTACTATTTCCGGACGAAGTTCATTGCTGCAAGGGCTTGAACTTGAAATACTATAGACATGGGGTGACGGTGATAAAGACATATTAGTACCTAAACCAGAAGAAAAAACCATCCATCAAGCAATTATTTCTGGTCTAGCCGCTGAAATATGTTGTGGTGTAGTGTGGTGTAGTGTGGTGTAGTGTGGAAGTTAAATGGTGTAAATATTTAACTGCCAAGAGTATGTGATAGTTTAATTCAAATAGCTGACAGATCATTGTAAATGATAAGTGAGATTCCCTGTATAAACAATGTTTCTTACTTTTATTACGTGTATCTTCCGCTTCAAAAACGTCTTCATTATCACTGCAGAATTCTACATCAATCTGTATGTCATCGCTAGCAGCGGATAATCTATGTTTTTACGTAAGCTGTTTCTAGTATGTATTATATCTTTCATTTTGGCCCATGGAGTTCTTTGGTATTTCTGGTTTTGTGATTTTTGACGATAGTCCTGGAGCTGATAAAAAGCCTGTTTAAAATTTTTTTCAAATGATAAACTTTTATGATTAATTTTACTTTTTGTTAAGCACATTGAGTGGAACATGCTAATCACCAATAATAATTATGGATGATAAACAACAAAATTAGAAAAGTAACTTCAAAAATTTTTACCTTTGACTGTGGAATGTATTGGTGTAGATTTTCATCATCTGAACTTTTAAAATCATCGCAGAGATTTCGACCTGCAAAAATAATAATATCCAGATATACTACCTCAATGTAAAATCGTTGGTTAGTTCTGGTTAGTTATAGAGAGGCATTAAATGAGCTCAATAGAATGAGAAGTATCAACAAAACAAAGTAAAAAAATGTTTTTTTTTAATATTTAACACACCATAATTCAAAAACTAAAACGTATAAGACATATGTTTAGACAAAGTTTTTTCTTATTTTCTGTTGTAGAATCGCCCCGTAAAGTTTGTCGGTTGAGTTACTGGACACCCTGTATGTATGTAGGTAATTTGATTGAAATTAATGAAAACTTTGATGTCTATTGGTGCCTAAACGGTGAGGTTTTTCGATTTTAATAAAAAGTACCTTATTTTATAAGTTTTTGATTGTCTATAAAATGGCGCCCCCAGCTTTGCGATATCTGTCAAAATAAAAAAGTTATGATGTAAATAAATTTTAAGTTTTAGGTAAAGTGTCTCTGGCGGTATTTAAAAAAGTACTTTAGTCTTAAAATTTTAGAATCTGCAAAGCTTGATTTGTGTGACAAATATCAACTGAATTAGTTAAAAAATAAATGCAATATGGCGAAAAACCAAAGTAAAAATTGAACTTTGTCGGCTTGTCTCTCGAAAACGAATGACATTTTGAAAAAAATTTATATGAAGCTCTACCCTTATTTTGTCAAGTAGAATCACCCCTTAAGTTTCGTGATCGATTTTTGAATCACCCTGTATAATAAATATTAGACACAAAGATTAAAGTTAAGATTAAAATTTTGCTGTCCTACTTTTTTATCTTTGTGTTTAACATAATTCAAAATTATGAATATTTATAAAAACTTTTTGGTTCTTTTTTTATTTGTCCTAGTTTAAGCGTTTATACGAACTACATAGTGACTTAAAATACGTGTGAATGACAAATATTTGCTTCACTCACCCAGAAAATCAATTGAATATCTTTCGACCCAAAAATTAATTTGAAAATTTTAAACGACTTTAATGTAAACTCAATTTTCCAAGTTATTTACATGTGTATAAATTTAGAGTTAAATTTAGACTGAGAAAATCTAAATCTAAAATAAACAATTTGAAGAAAAGTGGAATACAAGTGGAGTGATGAAAATTTTTATTTTTCATAATTTAAAAGGAAATTTATTAATGTTCTGCTGTTTAGTGGTACTTATTAAGAAGTCGGCAATTTCATGTTAAAGGACAAATACTTACACAATTGTTACCTCAAATAAACATGGAAATGCATTGCAACTTAAACAAATATATATAAATACCGGGCTTTCGTAAACTGTGGTGCCAAACTGCTATAGAATTCTCTAATTAAAATAGGAATAAGAGTTCATATAAACATAAGTCCGTATATTGTTCAAAAAATATTTACATCTTTTAAGTAAAAATTGGCAAATATTAACTTCTTTGCAGTAGGAGTAGCAGAATATCAAAATTTCACAAAACACCTTTATCCACTAACCTCTTCAATTATTAAAAATAGCTTTTTGCGAATATGATAAATATTATTTACCCTATTTTATTCTAATTTGACAGTGCCATTTATAGCATTGGGGAGGGGAGAGCAGTAATTTTATTAAATTAACCAAGTCCAGTGGCGTATCGAACGAAACCTGAACGGATCTTTCTAACAACAAAAGGTTATGCCACTAACTGTGAAAAAGTGTCTGAATTTTTAATAATTTTTTTTTCTAGATTAGGCAAAGAAAAATACAACCTTTTTGTCTCTTATTTTTTTTCGTATCCTGTTTAGGTTAAAAGAAAAGTATCCACTTTATTGATTTTAAAAATGCAGGCTATAGCAGTTTCATTTAGTTCTAATTTGGAGCTAATTATTGTAAGCTCATGGTAATTTAATTATTTTGTGCCCCAAACCAGGGGATACCGTAAAATAGATTTGTACAAAGGATGCCACAATATCCAACAAATAATATACATAAATCTCCCTGTTTAAAGCACCCCATGTTTATTTTAAATCAATTTTTCTCTGAAGTAAAAATATCCAAATTTTATGGACAGTTTTAAAACTATTAAATTTCTAAAATTTTAATCATATGCATTATCTTCCTTTATACATTATTATTATTGTTGCATCGAATGAAACACAACATGGAAAATCCCTGTTTTTAATAATCGCCAAAATCGCAACGAGTTCAAGGAAACTACAATGTTTTCTTATTTGAATTTCCAAAGCTGCAAAATATGTATCCCTACTTCCTTAAATAATTTCAAGCAAGATTAAATTTTAATTCTCAAAATATTTATAATCCATTTCGTAGAAGCAAAATCAAAGTTTATGTGCGGAGTATGTTAGCATAATGGATTCTTAGCTTAAAGAAATAAAATTAATGATTGAATCAAAATAGATTTATATGAATCAGTGGCGTTCTTATACTTTTTATTTTTACTTCATCATATCATTATTTAAACCAAAGAAATGTACTTTAAAATTAATATTACCATATTTTGAATGTACTCGATTTGGTAGGGGTAACCTTAAATTTATTAAAATTAATTTAACCTTTCAAGACTTACCCATTCTTAAATCTTCAGTTGATGAGGCTGAACTCATCGACCCTGGAGTGGATATTCCGGCTCCAGAATCGATTGGACTGTGTCCGGTCTCATCACTTGTCGATGGCACTCGAAGATATCGAGCTATTTCGTAATTGACAGGTACATGTATGCCACTGTCTTGGGATTTGGAATCTCCAACATTGGATGCCTTCTCCCATCTATATACAAATTACTATTAATATAAATTAAATAAATAAATAACACATTTGATTGGTAAAAAAATTCCACATCACTTTTTTTACCAATCAAATGTGTAATTTAAGTTGCGTTACCTTGACAATCCAAGTGAATTATAGTGAAATTTTTTGGCATAGTTTATGCGTATAGGTTTCGAATCACCCTGTATAAATTGGTAAAGTGAAAAATATTTATTTTTATGTTATATTTTTAAAGCTCGTATCATCAAAGGCATAAACATGAAATATAAAAGATTAGTTAAAACCAATTTGGTATCAAATTTTCTTACCGAATACCACTCGGGCTAAATTATTGCAGGACATTTTGTCTTGGTCACGAATATTTTAAGAAAATAATCCTCGCCTGCGGCTCGGGATAATTTTTAAAATATTCGTGGCCATCAAAAAAATCAGGAAATAAATTAACCGCAACAAGTGAAACTTCTAATATTTTAATTTTATAAGGCTCGTTTTGATTAGTAAAAGAGTTATAGTTGTAATATTTAATAAAATTTAATTAAATAATATATATTTTTTTATTAATCTGTAGACATTAGTTTTTAATTTTTTGCCTCCACCCTTCCTAAGTTGGAATATGAAAAGAAATAGGTTTTAATTATTGTCCCACCTAAATGCAGCTTTTACTTTGGTCCACTTTGATACAGGTTTGTCTCCCTTCATTGTACAATCTACCCTGTCCTTATCCTTGTCTTTTTCTCGATCATCTTTTCTAATGAACTTAGTCCTTCTAAACTAAATTGTTTTTCTGTTGCCGAACCGCTCCTATGTCTTCTTAAAATAGAGGGTCGTATATTTTTGTTTTTTTGAAGTTCCTAAAATAAAAACTATTTCTTGAACCGATCATTTGTTGTCCCTATGGATTTATGCATGTTTTGCATGTTACTACATTGTAATTTTTAATTAGTAATTCCACAAGTACAAGTACATGTAGAAAATTTCAACTTTTATTTATATATAAACAATGGCATTGCTTCCAGGAAAAACTGTGTTAATGAAAAGCCAAATTTTACCTTATTCTTGGGGTCCTGTAGGATTGATTCTAATATAGCTTCCGCAAATGCCGTATCCCTTTCCAGATCCGGGTAATCTTCCTCTAGTGCTTCGGGATTTATATGTATTCTTTCCAGATTGTTTAAATGTTCAAGATCGCGAATCCTAAAAGTAATAATTGTAATTAAATAAAGTAAAGAAGTAATGACATTGCTAAAAGAAATCGTAGATGAACTACGGGTATATATTGGGTTTTTCATGACTCTTCTAAAATAGCCCATTTTATTTGTTGATGATTTAAACAATGATAATTTATAGAAGAGAGAGGAAAAAAACAAGCAATTATTTAAATTAAAAACAATGAGAATATTAGAAGTTCTCTCCCTCACATTTTTTTAATGAGACAAACGCTGTGATCGGGTGAATTTAGGCTACTTTCTGGTAAAAAATAATTTCTACTTTTGTTCTCAGAACATCTTATGATATTAAATGCTAATGTTTAAAAAGCCTTTAGAAAACACACCCTGCATGTGAATACTACCTTCTATGTAATTTAACATTTTGTTCTTTCAGCTCCAACATTTGTTCCATTAATTTGTACAACTTTTCAAGATGATCAAAAGCCTCTTCTGTTACGATAGCTGGACCAAATGTTGACGTAGATCGGTTATATAGCCCTTGGTGAAGAGATTCGATGTACTCGAACATTTCCCTGTCATTGTCACTAACAGCGCTGTGGGATCTTTCGATTTTTTCCTTTTCTTTTTCGCAACTTGGGCTTTCAGCTGCGTCATCTTTGTTTGGATAAGGTGTCTTTGGATACGTTCGATGAGTTTCTATCCATGGATCCGGAGGGAGTGGGAAGCTTGATGGTACGTTCGAATTTCAGTTTTCGCGGAGGTTTTTGGAAGTGTCCTTTGGTGATAATATGTTGTCGTCCATTGTTTTAGTATTAGATTATTTTTTACTTACTTTAAAACATTCTAGCATGAAAAAGTAATCGTTTTAATTTTATTTAAAATTAAGAATGTTTACCGATGTTAAAGAATTATTTAATTTATTAACAATTTAATTATAATTAACAATCAATATTAATAGGAAAACAACTTACACTTCATTTATAAATTCAATAATATTATACAGTCACTTCTTAGTTAGGAATTCACCTCCAAAAATTAAATTCGTACTTTTTAGTTTCTTTTTAAACGCGATTTCGTGGTATTAAGAATAATCCTAGGCCCACATTTACTAATATTGATATTATTCCAAAAAAGATGGTTAATTTTTTCAGTAATTAAAATAATAAAAATAATAATATTAACCAAAAATTACGAAAACTAACTTAATTAATAGACAATAAGTGGGTAAATGTAAGAAGCATAATATACTGCTTTTTACATAATTCAGTAATGCTTGTAAACTGTTTATTTTAATAAAATTTATTTATTTTAACAGTATAAATAATGTTTCAATAAAAAGCTTTTTGAGTATTATTGGATAAAGCATTGATCTGACTAATGTTTCAACCCTAATACCATAAAAGTGATAATATGGAATTAAACGACAAACCTAGCTTAATCTATTAAAGTAAAATATTAAAAAAGTTTATTATTTAAAACTACTTTTAATCAATGTTTATTATATTAAACAAAAAGGTATACTTCACATATGCCATCTTTAATTTATTATTATTTTTTGTTTTTAATAAAATATACATATTTAAAATAAATTACCTTTACAATTATTATTGCGAATGTTTTGTTGTGTAAGGAATTTTAACAGAAGGTAAATTAAAAGGTGCTTTTTATATTATTAACCAGAGGTATTTATGTATTTCTAAAGTTTTCTTATACATTTAGCTAAGTATTCCATAATCATATCCTGCAGGTTAATTTTAGAAAATTATTTTTAGGTTAAATATATTCTAGTAATATAAAAATAAATAAAATAAGTGAACCGGCAACTTGACAGAAGTTTAAAAATGTTTACATCTTTTTGTTTAGTAAGCGTGAGCTGATTTACCTATAAATTATTATATTATTAGCAACATTACATTAAATAAAAGTTTAAATAATTATTTAATTTACTAAAATTACAATAACACTCAAAATGAAATTGTAGGCATGCTGTTAACTTAAAAACAGTCATTTCTTTGTATCTTTTAAGATAATTTAAGTATTATCATATAACAAGTTAATTTAAACACCAGTAAGAATCATAATATCTGCTAACAAAAGGAATAAAAGTTTTTGGCAAAAAAAATTAAAATTATTTTAATTCCTGTTATTTTCTTATATAGAATTGTTGTAATCAACTATTGTCTTAAATTAGTAATTAGTTTAACTTAATATAGTTTTCACAATTATACCCTGTAGATATTACATTATTTCCACTTTTGTTTTATCAACGTAAAGGAAATATAGCCTTAATCATATCGAGTAAAATGTTTAAAGAAAGTATTTTAAACACTACAAACAGTGTTTCAGCGTTGTAGCACGCTATTTATACTGGTTTGTTTTTATATAAACTGGAGTGTTACGGAATTTACATGTTGAGCACGGCTATCAAAATATCTCAGCATTGCGTCGCGGCGCACGTCTTGGTAGTGACTAACCAACGTCCAGCGTTGCTTTTACATCGGCGTCTGTAAAATAAGTGCTAGACATCTCTAATAATAGCTTGAAAGGACTAAAAATTCACTTTATGCTAAACCATACACGTCAAAACTGCACATTTAAACCGATGCTACTGTTATGGACTTTACATGTGTTTAAACCCTACTTTATTGTATTTATTTAATTGTTTGGGTTATATTTAGTATTTGGAGTTTTACCCCTTTCTAAAGACAGAACGATCTGAATTCGGTAATAAAATCGTTAGGCACGTGAAATTTCTATTATAATATTTATTATGGATACTCTAGGCCCAACGATTTTTAGCCGTTTACTTATGGAAAAAAGCATTTGTATAGGGTTTTTTAGTCGCCTAACTAACAGAGCAACTCCTGGTGCCACAAGTATTCATTCCTATACGGTCCAACTGGACAGGCCCCGAATTTTCCACTTCATTCGTCTTTTATTCCTAGAGTTTCTAGAATGTGGAACCTGCTACCCGCGGAGGTGTTTCCTTACTCCCCCAATACGTATTGAGACAAGGAAAAAAATATTTTAGTTAAACAAGGCTATTGTTGGTCCAATATAGTTTAAAGGCATTATTTTTCTTTAAAGCAAACCTAATTTGAAGTAGCTATGATATTCTGAAAAGAAGCTGTAAATTTTTGTTTCGACACGATGTCACTTTTTAATACACCAAAATTCAGTTTCTTTACGTTATCGAGACAAGAAAAAATATTTTTAGTTAAACAAGGCTATTGTTGGACTAATATAGTTTAAAGGCATTATTTTTCTTTAAAGTAAACATAATTTGAAGTAGCTATGAGTGCCTGAATAGAAGCTATAAATTTTTGTTACGACCGATGTCACTTTTTAATACACCAAAATTCATTTCTTTACTTATCAGGACAAGAAAAAATATTTTTAGTTTGAACAGGGCTAATGTTGGTCTAATATAGTTTAAAGGCATTATTTTTCTTTAAAACAAACCTAATTTGAAGTAGCTATGAGTGCCTGAATAGAAGCTGTGAATTTTTGTTTCGACCGATGTCACTTTTTGATACACCAAAATTTGTTTCTTTACTGTATTGAGACAAGGAAAAAATATTTTTAGTTAAACAAGGCTAATGTTAGACTAATATAGTTTAAAGGCATTATTTTTCTTTAAAATAAACATAATTTAAAGTAGCTATGAGTGCCTGAATAGAAGCTATGAATTTTTGTTACGAACGATGTCACTTTTTAATACACCAAAATTCATTTCTTTACTTATCAGGACAAGGAAAAAATATTTTTAGTTGAACAGGGCTAATGATGGACTAATATAGTTTAAAGGCATTATTTTTTCTTTAAAATAAACATAATTTAAAGTAGCTATGAGTGCCTGAATAGAAGCTATGAATTTTTGTTACGAACGATGTCACTTTTTAATACACCAAAATTCATTTCTTTACTTATCAGGACAAGGAAAAAATATTTTTAGTTTAACAGGGCTAATGATGGACTAATATAGTTTAAAAGGCATTATTTTTCTTTAAAATAAACATAATTTGAAGTAGCTATGAGTGCCTGAATAGAAGCTATGAATTTTTGTTACGAACGATGTCACTTTTTAATACACCAAAATTCAATTTCTTTACTTATCAGGACAAGGAAAAAATATTTTTAGTTGAACAGGGCTAATGATGGACTAATATAGTTTAAAGGCATTATTTTTCTTTAAAATAAACATAATTTGAAGTAGCTATGAGTGCCTGAATAGAAGCTATGAATTTTTGTTACGACCGATGTCACTTTTTGATACACCAAAATTAATTTCTTTACTTATCAGGACAAGAAAAAATATTTTTAGTTGAACAGGGCTAATGATGGACTAATATAGTTTAAAGGCATTATTTTTCTTTAAAATAAACATAATTTAAAGTAGCTATGAGTGCCTGAATAGAAGCTATGAATTTTTGTTACGAACGATGTCACTTTTTGATACACCAAAATTCGTTTCTTTACTTATCAGGACAAGAAAAAATATTTTTAGTTAAACAGGGCTAATGATAGACTAATATAGTTTAAAGGCATTATTTTTCTTTAAAATAAACATAATTTGAAGTAGCTATGAGTGCCTGAATAGAAGCTATGAATTTTTGTTTCGACCGATGTCACTTTTTGATACACCAAAATTCGATTTCTTTACTTATCAGGACAAGAAAAAATATTTTTAGTTAAACAAGGCTATTGTTGGACTAATATAGTTTAAAGGCATTATTTTTCTTTAAAATAAACCTAATTTGAAGTAGCTATGAGTGCCTGAATAGAAGCTGTAAATTTTTGTTTCGACCGATGTCACTTTTTGATACACCAAAATTTGTTTCTTTACTTATCAGGACAAGAAAAAAATATTTTTAGTTAAACAGGGCTAATGTTAGACTAATATAGTTTAAAGGCATTATTTTTCTTTAAAATAAACCTAATTTGAAGTAGCTATGAGTGCCTGAATAGAAGCTGTAAATTTTTGTTTCGACCGATGTCACTTTTTGATACACCAAAATTCGTTTCTTTACGTATTGAGACAAGGAAAAATATTTTTAGTTAAACAAGGCTAT